>JBBPDI010098369.1:0-11005 GCA_037974545.1 Cucumis variabilis | reverse complement strand
GAACCTTGGCATTCCAGGTGGAGTATTACCAGTGAACTGTTTTTGAAAGTTTGGGTCATATAAAGAATAACATCTCATGGTTGTATGGCCAAATTTTCCACAAATCTGGCATTGTGGTTTGAAATTGTTCCAAGGTTTTCTTCCTCTTCCTCGATTTCAACCATTATTATTATTATTTTGTCCTCCTTTGTTGTTATTTTACCACTGGTTTCCATTGATTTTGCCCCTGATTTCTTTGCTCTTGGCTTTGTCCTTGTTTCTTATCAACATTTTCAGAAACAAGATTTGCAGTAGGTTGAATACCATCAGTATTTATCAATGAGTTTCTTTCAATTTTACTCTCATGACCCATTAGAAGTGAGATCATCTCTTGAAGTGGTTTCGATTTGGATTTTGCAGATATTGCAGAAACTAGAGGATCATATTCTAACCCTAACCCTGAAAGAATATATATAGTGTGTTCTTGTAGAGAGATGAGACAGCCTACCTCATTTAAATCTGAAACAAGATTCTTCACCTTTGTTGTATAGTCTCTAATTGACTTGTTCCCCTTTTTCAGATTCTGCAATTGTCCTTTTAGTTGCATAATTTTGGCTGTGTTTGATGAGGAATAGGTTTGTTCAAGAGTTAATCAGATTTCTCTTGTTGTACTACACCCAATCATTTGAGTTACTATGCCTTCATTCATCGAACCCATCAATCGAGAACAGATCAAACGATATTGCCTCATCACACTAATGTACTCAGAATTATCTATTAAATCTTCTCTGTTCGTGTTTCTTTCAAAATTGATTTCTGTATTTTCAGTGTTTCTTTCAACTTCAACACTAGTCAATCTCATGTTTTCTGGTTTGAAGTCACTGAGGATGTGATCTTCCAAAGAATGCCTATATACGGTGTTTAGAATCAGCAGTTTCCAGGTGAGATAATTATTGTCTGTGAGTTTAATCACTGTGAGATGATGCCCTGGGTTGATTATTAGTGAAGTGTTTATTGAGGAAGAGAAGGTTCCATGATTTAGGGTTGAACTTGAAGAAACATTGCTGTGAAGTTGAGCCTCTGATACCACAAAGAAAGAGTAGTAGATGGAATAAAAAATCTAGAGAGTGGAAGGTTTGAATTTATTTTTTTGAATTGAATTATTTAGATACAATGCATTTTCTTTTATAAAGGAAAATGTACAGTAGATGGGAGAAACAGAAAAACTGTATAAAAACTAAACTGAAAATGAAACAACTAAACTGTTTAGAAACAATTTTAAAACTAAACTGTTTAATAACAATTTTCTGGGTTTTCTTAGTGAACAGCCTTAATAGCCTATTGGCTCTTCTAAACTGCATAACCAACTAATGACATGGAGTTTTTGGTTTGTCTATTGAATCTAATCCTCAATTAGCCACTTGCGTAGTTGTTGAAATTTGTTGATGAACTACCTTCTGCAAGAGGACTTCAACTTTCTGCACATGATAAAGAAATGAAACAACTATATTTTGTTAGAAGAGGAAGTTATTTTGTTCCAACAAAATAACTAATGAGAGTCTTGTAGCCTAAAAGAGAATATATAGAGAATAAATCCATGGAGATGTAGTATGAAATATGTTCATATTTGTTTGATTCTACTTACACACAAAATGTTGAATAAAAGGAATTTTACCTTGAAGAGTGGATGTAAGCTGTGAGCTTAACCACTATAATCGTCATCTTGTTCATTTTCTCATCTCTTCATCATCCATATGAAAACCCTTCTTTCTTCTTCCTTTCTCTCTCGGTTAACCATAAAAATAAACAAAAGGAGTACAATGAAAAGAAATTGACAGCTTGCAAAGAAGTTGAAAGGGTGAGAGAGAATTAAAGGGTAAAAGGGTAACTCCACATTTAATTTCCCTAAAATTTCACATATCTCAAGGCTGATTTTTCAAAGAAAAGAAAACTTTTATTTTCTGCCTTTTTCAAGAACTGGTATCAGAGCCATCAGAAGAACAGCAAGAAAATGACTATTACGAAGTACGAAATTGAAAATTTTGATGGGAATGGAGACTTTACCTTGTGGACAAAAGGAATTACTGCAATCTTGGATTCACAAAAGGCCTTGAAAGCTATAGAAGATCCAAAAGAACTCCCTGCAACTTTGGTCAAGTCAAAAAGAGAAACAATGGAAGAGGTAGCTTACGATACACTTATTATGAATATTACTGATAATGTGCTGAGACAGGTAATTGAAGAAACCACTACTTTTGCTACTTGGGAGAAATTGAAGGCTTTGTATGAAAAGAAAGACCTACCAAATAAGATGTTTATAAGGGAGAACTTATTTTCATTTAAAATTAATTAGAACAAGAATCTTGATGAAAATTTAGATGAGTTCACGAAACTTACAAATGCCCTTAATCAAACTGGGGAGAAATTAGGAGCAGAAAGTGAAGCTGCTATCCTCATTAATTTGATCCATGACACTTACAAAGAAGTGAAGACATCCCTAAAGTATGGTAGCGAGACGATCACAGTGAATTCAGTCATTACAGCACTAAAAAGCAAGGAACTGGAATTGAAGACGGAAAACAAGACTTCAAATGCAGCAGAATCTCTATTCTCAAAAGGGAAAAATTCTTTTAGAAAAAACAGCAACAGAAATCAAAGATCGAGCGGAGATAAACCAGCACTGAAATGCTTCATATGTCACAAAGAAGGACATTTTAAAAGAAATTGTGCTGACAGGGGAAAGAACTTCATAAGATTTGAAAACAGAAGATATAGACCCTAGGGCAGAGAAGCCTTCAATCGAAACAAAAATTATCAAAGAGAAGATCGAAGAAGAGGAATAGAACATGGAAGTGATCACGAGCCTGTTGGTAATGAAGCTTTTGAATACACTGAGGTATTAGCAGCCACCAATAAAAAGGCCATGAAAATTGAAACTGAGAAGGAAGACTGGGTCTTAGACTCAGGATGTACCTATCATATGACCTCTAAGAAAAACTGAGTTTTTGACTACAAATCACAAGAGGGAAACTCAGTTTACATGAGAATATCAAGATTGTGAGATTATTGGTGTAGGTTTAGTGCTATTGAAGCTATCTGACAACAAGGAGGTTCTCTTTAAAGCGGTAAGATATGTTCCAAAGCTAAAGAGAAATCTTATCTCTTTAGGTATGCTTGATGATCTAAGGTGCCTCATCTATATTGAAAGAGGATTAATGAAGGTGGAAAGACAAGGTATAATAGTTCTTACGGCAAGAAAGGTGGAAGACTTGTATACTGTTAAAAATGTGATCAAACCCATGTATGCTCTAATTTCAGAAATTGAGAAAGAAAGTGAACTAGAACTATGGCATCGACGACTTTCACATATCAGTGAAAGAGGGCTCAATGAACTACAAAAACAAGGGTTGATTCAAGCTAGAGGAATAAAAAGACTTAGCTTCTGTGAACACTGCATCTTTGGCAAGTCTAAGAGGCTAAAATTCTCTAAAGGAGAACATCATTCAAAAGACACTCTTGACTATGTACATGGTGATCTTTGGGGACCAACTAGAACTCATTCTTGAAGAGGATCAAGGTACTTTCTATCTCTTAAAGATGATTTTTCAAGAAAAGTATGGACTTATCCTCTAAAATCTAAAGACCAAACTTTTGAATGTTTTAAAATTGGAAAGTTAAAGTAGAAACTCAAACTGAAAGGAAGATTAAATACTTAAGAAGTGATAATGGTCTAGAATTTCTTAGTAATGGTTTTAACTTTCTATGTAATGAGTTTGGCATATCAAGGCACAAAATAGTTGCTTACACCCCTCAACAGAATGGAGTTGCTGAGAGGATGAATAGAACATTGATGGAAAGAGTGAGATGTATGATTTCAGAGGCAAAAGTCTCAGAAAATTTTTAGGCTAAAGCTTTAGCTACTGCTACCTATACAGTGAATAGAAGCCCATGTGTTTCTATAAAAATGAAGACTCCTGAAGAAAGATAGACTGGAGCTATCCCTAAGCTCTCTAATATAAAACCTTTTGGGTGTACAACATATGTCTACATGAAACAAAGCAAGATTGAACTTAGAGCTCTTAAATGTATGTTTATTGGCTACCCTGATGGTGTCAAAGACTACAAGCTTTTGGATTTCTCTAAAGAAAGAAGCCTAATAAGCATAGATGTTGTTTTCAAGGAGAACGAAATCTATATGGAGTCTATCAAAGTAACACCTTTTGTTGAATAGAACTTGAATGAATCTTCTACCAGTAATCAAGTAGAAATTCATTCAAATTTGAAAGACTCAAATCCTAGCAGCAGTGATCAACTTCCAACAGAAGCTCTACCTAGATCTCATTATCAAGAAGAAGAAGAAAATGCAGAAGAACATATTACAGCTTAACAAGAGATATAGGGAGAAGAACTATTAGGCCTCCTTCTAGATTTGCAAGAGTAGACTGCAAATCTAACTTTTCTACAGAGACTGAAGAAGATGAGTCTTACAGTTATGAAGATGCTCTAAACAGTAGACACAACAATCAGTGGAAAGAAGCCATGAATGATGAACTTAATTCACTTTACAAGAATGATACTTAGAAACAAGTAGAAAAGCCACATGGAAAAGGTATCATTCCTTGTAAATGGGTCTTCAAGAAGAAGATGATTTGTGATTTGAATGACAAAGTAAAATTTAAGGCAAGACTAGTAGCTAAAGGCTTCAAGCAAAAGGAGGGTGTAGACTATAATAAGATCTTTTCCCCTATTGTGAAGCACACTTCTATAAGAATCTTACTAGCTATCGTAGCATGTGAAAATCTTGAGCTAGAGCTGCTAGATGTTACTATTCTTTCCTACATGGAAGCTTAGAGGAAGAAATCTTCATGGAGCAGCCTAAGGGCTTTGAAGTAAAAGGAAAAAGGGAGTTGGTGTGTAAACTAAATAGGTCCTTATATGACCTAAAACAGTCTCCTAAGTGCTGGAACAAACGTTTTGATGACTATATCAATCTGATAGGCTTTATTAGAAGTCTATATGACCCATGTGTCTACTACAAAAAGCTCACTGAAGGTGATTATATCTATCTCTTACTCTATGTGGATGATATGCTACTAGCTGGGAGAGATCTAATCAAGTTAAAAGAAATCAAAGCTCAACTAAGTGTTGAATTTGATATGAAAGACCTAGGGGCAACTAAGAAGATCCTAGGGATTGAAATCTTGAGAGATAGAAATCGCAATGAGTTATCTCTAACTCAGAAGAACTACACCAACAAGGTACTTTGTAGATTCAACATGGCTAGCTCAAAGGCAATGTCTGCACCTTTAGCACAACACATTAAAATATAAGCAAGAGATTCACCTAAAGATCCGACTGACAAACAATCAATGAGTCATGTATCATACTCTAATGCTACAGGCAACCTAATGTATCTAATGGTCTGTACTAGGCCAGATCTAACTAACAGTTCAAGTCTTATCAGTCAGTACATGGAAACCCAGGAAAGATTCATTGGGAGGCAACTAAAGGGGTTTTGCAGATATCTAGTTGGAACTAAAAATAGGCGGTTGCTTTACAAACCTTCTAATGATTCTAAACTACGAGTAAGAGGCTTTGTGGATGCTGATTTTGCTGGAGATCTTGATAAAAGAAGGTCACTAACTGGCTTTGCCTTTACTTTGGGAGAAAATCTTATCAATTGGAAATCAAATTTACAATCAGTAGTTGTCCTATCAACTATTGAAGCAAAATTCATAGTCATTTCTGAAGCTGTGAAGGAAGCTATGTGGCTAAGGGGAATAGTCTCAGAACTAGGCTACAAACAAGAAGCTATAGAGCTAATGTGCAACAACCAGAGTGCAATTCACCTCACAAAGAATCAGCAATACCATGACAGAACTAAACATATTGATGTGAAGTTACACTTTGTTCGGGACATCATTGAAAAAGGAGTAATGAAAATCCTAAAAGTTAAAATTGAAGGTAATGCTGCTGATTTTCTAACAAAAGCCCTACCGAGATCTAAGTTTGAACTATGTTTAAATCTACTTAACATGGTGGATTTAAATAGGGACGAGTAAATACCTTGCTTCAAGCAGAATATAGTTCAAGAGGAAGATTTGTTGAAATTTGTTGATGAACTACCTTCTGCAAGAGGACTTCAACTTTCTGCAAATGTTAAAGAAATGAAATAATTAGTTACAACTATATTTTGTTAGAAGAGGAAGTTATTTTGTTCCAACAAAATAACTAATGAGTGTCTTGTAGCCTAAAAGAGAATATATATAGAATAAATCCATGGAGATGTAGTATGAAATATGTTCATATTTGTTTGATTCTACTTACACACAAAATGTTGAATAAAAGGAATTTTACCTTGAAGAGTGGATGTAAGCTGTGAGCTTAACCACTATAATCGTCATCTTGTTCATTTTCTCATCTCTTCATCATCCATATGAAAAACCCCTTTTGAAACCCTTCTTTCTTCTTCCTTTCTCCCTCGGTGAACCATTCGAAGAAACAAAAGAAGTACAATGAAAAGAAATTGATAGCTTGCAAAGAAGTTGAAAGGGTGAGAGAAAATTAAAGGGTAACTCCACATTTAATTTCCCCAAAATTTCACATGTCTCAAGGCTGCTTTTACAAAGAAAATGAAACTTTTATTTTCTCCCTTTTTCAAGAGTAGAGATTGTCAGGAGCTAGAAACAGAGACAGATCATCGAGATACGTCGTCAGTCATACAAAACATGGCAGTCTCATTTCATTCTACGAAATTCCATCAACCGACTCAAAACAAGATGAAGTTATTACTCAATTATTAAAGACAAAATAAATTTTCACAACCACCAAGTCAACACAAAAGGAAAACAAGTCAATGCATCGACATCTTAATAGAGAAATCAAGATCTCGAAAGAGCCAATGCAATAAACAATCCAGAAATTAGAATATCAAGAAGCTTTGGACAAGCCAAAACTCTCGATCAAAATAGCAAGAAAATAGCTTAAACAAACACAGACAAATGAACTAGGCAAAGAAAGCAAATCCGCAAGTAAATTCCAAGCAGAATTAAGAAAATAACACACAAAAAAAAGATGCTAACTTATTTTGGGTTGCTTATATTTGATTCGTCAGCTTAGTTTTAACAGATGAGCAATAGCAATTTGATCCAATGAATCCAACACATACCAAAGATATGTAATGAATTTACCAAATATGCAATAACGTGGGGGAGAGATAGGATGATAGCACACCATTCTAAAAGGGAAAAATGACAGTTATTTACCTGTTTTGCATAGATACTTTTACCAGAATAATTTGGGCCAGTAATGATATTAACTCTTTCTTAAAAGACATGGACTAAAGGATTATTAGAAACATATGTTTATTCTAGATTGAAGTTGAATACAAATATGCAATGCACCAACAATTTACCAATTCCCATTATAAAAAATCTTCGTGTCATTTGGAATACATAATATTATCTACTATCACTTTTTGCAAAACATGCCTACATTATTATTGCACAATCTGTAATAATACAAACATTATTACACAATAAAGAATGATATCTATAATAATACACATATCTAACTAAGTTTTATCATAGAGCTGAAACATTGTCAGCAACATACAATGGTTGTGTTTGACCTGTTGGAGTTTATTTAAATTGAATAGTTGAATATGATATCATGAAAACATTACCTTATATTGTTAAACGTCAAATTGAAAGACCTAGAAAACATAAAATTCCATCTGTAGGTAAATTAAAAAGTTCATCAACATGTTCTAATTGTAACCGTAAAGGTCACAATAGTAGGACTTGCAAAGTAGAACTAATTAACTAAAAGATTTTATCTTTTTTTTTTTTTGCATTTTAATACATATATACACAAATAGATTGACATTAGAGTTTATTAATGATATTTTATGATTTATGTTGGTCTTGAGTTGTAAATATTTTTAATGGTACATCAAATTTTAATGGAACTAAAAGAAGCACAAAACATGTGAAATGACACAAACTACAGACAGTGACCGACAAAAATAACCAAAGCAATGTACAATGACTATCCCCATCTATCTCAGATAGACAAAGATAATATTCTATCTCTGTCTATCTTAAAGAACTATCACCATCTATCTTAGATAGACAGAGAGAGTATTTTATTTTTATCTATCTCAGGTATATATTAATAGAGGACTATCACATTTTATTTTCATATGTTGGTATTATCATTACCTAGTTAAATCATGTGTACCATAGATGATAATAATTAAAATTCAACAAAAGCAGCAAAACTAAACTGGCTACTTAAAAATATAACCAAAATGATGCACAACTATCACCATCTATTTCACATAGAATGTTATCTCTATCTATCTCGAATAGAATACTATTGAACATGTTAGAGAACATGTGACTGGGGTATTTTAGGTGTTTCATGTATTGGGCTTGAGTTTTTTTTTTTTGTAAGTTTTTTCAAATTATTATATATATATATATATATATTTAAAAAAACCCATTAAACAAATATGATTTTATTAAAAAAAACAAATATATGTGAAATATTAAATAGCTAGTTGTGAAATATTAAACTCTTGTGATAATCTATGATTTATCCTCTTAAATTCGAACTCTTTAAAACTAAAACAAAACTGAAGATTATTGTAGGGGTAATTCCGTCAATAAAATAGAAAGAAACAGGCACACGGTGTTTTCGGTGGCACGTGTCGACAATACTATGAAATTGGCGCCAGTTTTTGTTTCCCGCGCCCCTCCTCCTCCTTCTTCATATTCTTCAATTAAGTCTCGAATTCTTGAAAATCTTCATTAGAAAAAAACGAAGAAAAGCCCTAGAATCATCTTCTTCCGCGGCTCTCTCTTCCTCTCTTTTCCCCCGTTTTCCCCCGTTTTCCGGCGACGCTTCTCTCCGTTTCGACGGGTTTCGGCATTGAACCACACTCTGATTGGCCTCAAGGCAGATTACCCAGATCTGCGAATTCGAACTTTTTAAAACTCCGACAACCAAGGTTCAGAGTCTTTTCAGTAAGATTCTTGCTTTCATTCCCTTCTTTAATTGGATTGAAGTGTTTGAATGCTGTTATGAATCATTGGATTCTTTCTCTGTTATGTTTGGGTCAGTTCCGAAGTTTTTGATTAAGGTAATGTGGCTCGAACCATTTCAGACTGGGTTGAAGTATGCTAATCAGTTTATGATTTGTTAAAGTTTGTTGTTTGTAGTTTGGAGAAAGCATGTTGTATGTGACTATTGAATTTGTATATTTTTAATTGTTTTTGCCAAATGAAAGTACGTGGCTGTTTGTTTGAATTTTTTTTCGAATTGAGAGTGCTACCGTATATGATTCCATTTCTTAATATTAGGCTAATTAGTTCCGTCCTTTCGTTAGGGTTCACCGCTTCTTTCTTACTATCTGAAATCTCCGCCGCCGCCGGCCCCTTCGTCTGCACCTGGAACCACCGCCACCTCTGCCCAGCTTTGTGAAGCTCCAAACCTGTTCGCACAAACAGCCGGCAACCTCTGAACAATCCGGCAACAGATCTGTGAATCTCCGCTCCAAATCTAAAGCTCCAGCCAAACTCATATCCGGCGAGCTCCGAACCTGAAGCTCTGTCCTGCTCTTGCCGCCATCCTGCCCAGAAGCTCCAACCAAGCCATCGTCGCCAAGTATGTATATACGGTAACAGAGAGTATGTTTTGATTTATCCCATACGAGAATTATTGGAAAGTCTGAATGGTTTGGTTTGATGAATTTTTGTTGAAATTGTATAATTTGTATCAAATGTTTGTGTAAGGATTTTGATTTATTTGATAGGGCTTTCCCGGTCCAAGATTTTGTTTTGGGAATTGTATGCTTATTTATAGTAGTCAAAACTAAATTTGATGGCGAACTGATTGACTGAAACTCACATTTTTGTGCTTCGGGATTCCTTTGAAATGAAAATTCATGTATGTGTTACAATCGCGTGGCCTTCCAACTAAGCAATTGAATGTTTTGGTTGATTGCTAATCTACGTCTTTAACTAACAGAATGAATGATTGGTGGTATAATAGGTAACCACATTTGATTGAGCTACTTCAATTATACATTTTTCCCACTCTGTTAAGTGAAAGTATTGTCTGAATGAAAGTTTTGTTTGATTGAAAATTGTCTAATAGAAAATTGTAAGTTTTGTTTTTATAGAAGTGTGACAATTTTATTAATTAGAGGTATTGATATTTTAATTTGAAGGCTTTGGTTATATGAAAGACTATTTGAAAGTCAGCTTGAAACTTTAGGTTCGAAATCTTATTTGATTGAAAGATTTTGGTTTTGAAAGTACTGTTTGTAACAAAATTTTAACTAAAAATTTTTCAATGATTTGTTTTAGTTTCAAAGCTTGATATGAAAATTGCTTATTTAGTATTTTTGCTTGTCCAAAATGTTTTCAAATGAAGGATCAAGTGATAATTTTGAAAGAACTGCAGTTTTGCTTTCTGGGACAAGGAGTCAAATAATATTTTATAGGATTTGATATTCTATCCTAGGAATGTTTTGCAATAAGTTGCTTGTGCTGAAGTGTGTAATTTGGTAAAGGTTTCTGATTGTTTTGATTTTTGCAACTTTATTTTAATCGTTGCATTGAAAATGTGAGCTGTTACAGTTTTCGTTTCGAGGAGAAAAGAAATGTTTTACTCGCACACGTTGTTGGCCCGTAAAACCCCATTAGGGACCGTGTGGTGTGCAGCTCATTTACAGCATCGTGTGAACAAGAAAGACTATGAGAAGACTAAAATTCCTGTTGTCGTTGGTTAGTATCTTATTTTATTTGTATTGAGCTCTCACATCCCCACTAAGATGGAGTTTCTCTGCCTTTAATATTAAATTCTTGGCCATTTTCCATTTGTATTTTCAAGGTATGGGTTTTTAAGTGCATGTATGAGTTTCTGTGAGTTTGGATGATCTCTGATTCTTGTTTGGGATGGATGTCCTTTTCGTAGATGCAATCATGTTTGGAGAAGTTCCTCTTGCCCTGCGGACATC
>JBBPDI010098356.1:0-11006 GCA_037974545.1 Cucumis variabilis | reverse complement strand
AGGGAAGAATTTGAATTTAAAGGGTCTTAATTGAGAGAATTGGTTGTGGGGCTGGTTGTGATAAATGTTATATGTTTTCGGACAGGTGGTTAATTCGTATCTACATATATACACCGAACAGTTTGCATTTAGTTGAATTAAATGTTTGCAGTGAACATAACTATTGTTCTGAATGGTTTGAAATGACGTTGAAACATGTTGAATAATATTTTTAAATAAATAATAATAGATTAATTTAAAAAATTATCAAAAATAACAAATTTAATAAAATATTTTAAACATTGAACAAAATTTTTAGATTCTATCAATAATAGATATTAATAGTTACTGATAGACTTCTATCATTGTCTATCAGTGATAGAATCTAAAATTTTGTTATAGTTTGTAAATATTTTAATTTATTATGCTATTTTTTGAAATACCCCGATTAATTTCTATAAATGTAACAACACACCAAAGTATTTACGGCAAACAAAAACAAAAAGTTTATAAACTCGGTAAAATATTTTTTCAAATTCCAGATTTACCTTTGATATTGCAGATAATTCATCAGTTCTCTTTCTTCTTCTTCCTCTTTGCGTTATTCATTTTCTTTTCGAGATTTCTTCAGCTTTTCTTCCAGATTTTTTTTCTTCTATTTTTTTATTCATCTTTTTTTTTTCATTTATTTCTTCTTCTCTTTTTTTCTTTCAACTTCTCTTCAAGAATATCAAAATCATTTAGATATTACTTTCTTATGATCTAAAAGATCAATTATTTAAGTAACACGATCGTGAAGGGATAAAAGCTCTTAGCAGCGGAAGATTTTATAGAATCATTCCTCAATTTAATTTGGGAATCCCAAAATATCAGTACATTAACAAAATAATATAGAAACAAATTTTCTTATTAAAACTTAAATATTAACCATGCTTTCTAATTATAGATTAAAGAAAGAAAAACTTACTTATTTGACGTCTCTAAATCTCCAAATTGGGACACCACCCGTTGAAGCGAGGAGAAGGAAGAGCTTTCATAAAGATATCAGTTGGTTGTTATGTGGTGGAGATGGATTGAAGATGGAGGGTTTTGCTTTCAAGATGATGGCGAACAAAGTGTCAATCATTCTCAATGTGCTTTACTCGTTCATGAAATATATCATTGTGTGTAATTTGAATGACACTAAGATTATCTCGATGAAGAATAGAAGCCAACGAAGCCATACAAAGTTGCATCAGCCAATGCATGGTATTCAAACTCAATGCTGGAACGTGAAACAACAATTTGTTTCTTGCTTCGTCAGTAGATGAGAAAATCACCCAAATAGAAGCAGTAACCAGTGGTAGATCTTCTATCGATAAGATCGTTTACCCAATCAGCATCAGAGTATCCAGAGAGAATCAGAGATGATTATGAGAAGAATTGTAGTCTATGATCCAAAATGCCTTTAACCTAACATAAAAGACGAAGTATAACAATGAAGTGTATAGTACGAAGTAAGGCCATGAGTCTAACAAGGTGAATTTCATAAGCAATACCAAGCGAGTCACAGTCAAGTAAGTCACACTGACAAGAAATTTTTATACAAGGTGGGATATTCAAAAGGAAACTCCATCAAAAGGAGTCAGTCGCACATTTGGATCCAAAGGTGTTGAGGATGTGGTAGAATCAATGATACCAGATCGAGCAAATAAATCAAATGCATATTTTTCTTGAGATAAGTAATATCCATCATATGAGAAGAAGACCTCAGGACCAAGGAAATAAATGAGGGGTCCTAAATCTTTCATTTCAAAGTGCTTTTCAAAATAATATTGCAAATCAGATATGGCTAGAAGATCATCATCTATCATAATCATGTCATCAACATAGAAGAGTAAGAGAACAATATCATGAGATGTCTAAAGAGTAAATAGAGCATAATCATGAAAGTTGGAGGTAAACCCAGGTTAAGTGATGAGGGAACTAAACATTGCAAACGAAGCTTGTGGAGCTCATTTCAGATTGTGTAGTACACGCCAATAAAGACACTTTTTGAGGTGGCGGAATAGTACGAGGTGGCAATGTTTCATATAGACTTCTTCAGATAGGGTGTCATTGAGAAAAATACATTTAGCATCCATTTGAATAAGGGGTCATTGTTTGGCAACGATTATGGCTAAAAGACTACGAGCAGGTGTCATATAGACAACTGGAGCAAATGTCTCTTCATAATCAATTTCATATTCTTGAGAATAGCCTCTGGCCACTAGACGGGCTCTGTAATATTCAATAGATCTATCAAATTGAGTTTTTATTTATAAATCCACTTACAATGATAGGTTTCTTTCAAGATGGTAAGTCGACATAATCCTAAGTATGAGCTTTTTCTAAGGCTTAAAGCTTTACATTCATTGATTGTTGCATCTAGTAAATCATATTTACCTTGTGCTTCTTTCTCAACTTTCTTCTCAACAAGGTTACTTTGGTCAATTTCATAACCAATATCCATCCTAGTTAAGACGAACTTTAAATCATCTAACACTTGTATTGTATTTAGGTTTGATTTCCAAGTCACATAATTGTTGTCGTTAAGTTTTTCAGAAGTTAAGAGTTGTACTATTGAGCTGTTCATACAGAAAAATAAAACATACTCTATTTAGTGAAAAAATACAATCTTTTAAAACCCAATTAATTTAGCAAATATTAATAATGAACCCATCATTATAATGTTTTGCAAATATATTTCAAAGGTTTAGAATAACCTCCACTGAAGGGTAAGTCAATTATTCCTCTTATGAACCAAGATAATCTTGACCAAATGCTAACTCTTAAATATCTCATATTCCTATAGCACTTAGTTATCGCTACTTCAGTCAAGAATTTCCTAACAACTTAGTAATTTGTGTAAGTGTAATCTCCATTTTTGGATTTCATCGATAAAAACCATTATGCTCCCGAAAGTGGAAAGACAATATGAAAACCGATCTAAGAGACCTTATCCATATAAGGAGTTTGCGGTGTTCTGAATCCTATATTAGAACCCTTTAAAGGGAACGCCGCTCCAGGATAGATAAGCAGACACATTATAGAAATCTCACGGTGCGACCTAATGGAAGACACATTATGGTATCTAGGTGATAAACAAGTATTATTACCTCACATCTCTCACACATGCTCATAAAACTAGGTTAACTAGGCTCAAGAACTGATTACAATCCCGAGGTAGCAGGTGTTTCGTAAATCGTCAACATAAAATCCTCCAACCTTAGTCATCTTATCTGACTTGTTGACAAGATCGAATCAGATGAGCCTCTTGTGACCAGTTTTATAATATATCGACTTAATTCTATGAAAAAAAAAAGTTGATATGATTTTAACCTAGATAATCTTGCAACTTATCTTTGTTATAGATTTTAAAAGTCTAATACATTTTATAACACTTATAAAAGAACTAGGTAAAACTATAACATTCATCTAACAACTATTATATAAAGAAATTAATTAATATGAATTTTAATTTATTTAATTTTTAATTGGAAAATTTTCAAAAATAGCAAATTTTGCAAAATATTTACAACTTATAGCAAATTCTATCACTGATAGTCATTGATATGCTATAGTGATAGAAGACTATCATTGATAGAATCCAAAATTTTGCTATAGCTTGTAAATATTTTAATTTATTTTGCTATTTTTAAAATACCCCTTTTTAATTAAATCATATTAAATTAATTAATTAATTAATCTTATCAAATTGCATTTAATCAAAATTAATTTAAATAATTAAATAATTAATTAATCATATTAATAACTTCCATATGAATTAATTAACATGCACATCATATATTATAACCATTATAACATACTTTGAATGCATGAACATGTTAACCTATGATGAGATTTTAAATCTATATGGCATACTTTATGCACATGCATACAATTTAAACTTCAATTAAACATACATCACTAATTAAAAGATAATAAAATAGTGCACTCTATTTTGAGTTTGAGTTGCTCGATGCTAACCACAAAGAGAATTAGGATTGATAATTTACAAGAAAATGAAGCAATGGGAATATTAGAAGCTCAATAATATTTCACGATGTGTTTTACATTACAACTTGAAAGTCTATTTATAGACCCTAAATTTCAAATACAATTGAAATAAAAACAATTAAAAATAAGATTGAATCAGATAGGACAGTAACCCTTATCTGATAAGATTTAAAAAAAAAAAAAGGATTCTGATTGATGGAATCCTAAAATCTAAAATTATTTATATAAATTACGAAGTAGTGGATAATTATTGAAATCATACTTTTTACGAAACTAAAGTGCGGAAACTTCCACCTCCTAATAAACTACTTTACTAATACTTTACTTCAATAGTTTAATCATTATTGTACATACTTAATAACTAACGTATTTATTATTCACACATATTAATTATTAACATTATTACATATACATAATAAGTGAAAAGATTTATGACAAGAAATGGATTTGTCCGCCATTGATCCAAGAAAAAATTGAAGCTTTCTTTGAATATTTGTTGTCCTTTCTTAGAAGTTGTAATTGTGTATCAAATTTAAACCATAAATATTGTATATTTATGTGCATATTGTATTTTGCTTAGATAAACTTCAAGTGAAAAATTAAGATCTCTTCTAGAAATCATTCATTAACAAATTTAGAACGATATTTGAAGTGTAAAGTAATATAATTATTAAATTTATATTTAAATGGATACAATTATAAAATTGAAATTTTAAATTGAAAAACTTGTAGGGTTTAGTTTTTACAAGTGTAAATCGATTTTTGTAAACATATTTTTATCATGTTGTTAAAACTGCAATACTTAAGAAAATAATAAAAATGAACATTCACACTAAGCTATATTTTTTTCTAAGATTTGAAATATATATATTGTAGATTGTGTGGTTATTTGAAAAAAACAACTACCGAGGTGTGTATATATATAAGAAATAATATATCTTATGATTATCAAGTTATTTATTTATTTATTTGTAGTACTACAGTTATCTTGGATTAGCAACAACAAAAAAATCACTTAAAAATTAAAAATACCAGAACAACCTTTCAATTTGTAAGTTTTTTTATTAACTTACGAACATTTGTATTGGGATTTTATCATGAAATGTTATTTTTTCGTTGCTTAAAGAGATTGATAAATTGTGTATGATATGTGTATTATATTTAGGGTTTGATTTATAATTAAAAAAATTACACAATCTTAATTTAGGTGTTAATTTTTTTCAGATTATTGTAGTGTATACGCTTCACATATAAATCCAAATTTGTAAGATTTGTTGATGATGTGAATAAAATAAAAAAGAACCTTTAGATTATGACAGTAGTACACCTTTCACGCAAATCCAAATTTTTAAGGAATGATGATGTTAATAAGAAAATAGTAAATAATAATATTTTAAAAAAATGAAATCAAACTTACGACTTGTGATATTTTTTTTATTGGTTCAATTTTTTATTTTTATTTTTGTGATTGTATATTTTTTTACTGGTTCAATATAATTTAAATTTTATTTTTGTGATATGTGTAATTTTATATTTTTTTTATTAATTTAATTTTTGTAGTGTTTATTCACATAATTATGTTTATTGTTTGTTCTTTCTATATATATATATATATATAAAATGACAGACAATATGTGTCATTTATGTTATATACAAATGATCATATGATTGATGGTGTCGATGGGGTTGATTATGACCATCCACTATGTGGAAATTTTAGTATAAATGCGAACAGTGGAATTGTTTTCAAACAATTACTCCAAATGGTAGGATTATCACTTGGTGTAGATACAAGTTCAAACCAGATAGAGATAATATATTGAAACCCTAATTTAATGTCATCGGGATCAGTAAGGTTTATGTCATTTTCTATTTCGAACGAACAAGCAATGAACATCATGTTTTCAATTGCACTACCATTTTCCAAACATGGTGCATTTTTATGTGACGTGAGTAGTATAGATTTGGGCATAAACTTAAATGCAGAACCAGAATATGTTGAAGAATGTGTTGATGTTGACCCAAAAATAGATGCACAACCAATGTGCAGAGAAGAAGAAATGATAGGTAACAATGAATGCAGATACTTTAGAAAAGAGACCGATGATCAATTCGAAGAGATGGACTTTGATGGCCGTGAATATGAATTTCCTTCAAATTCATTTACTGAGTTGGACATGAATATAGTAGATAGCATTCGAGAACATGATCCAATTAGAGTTCCAGTGGTGACCAACAGTACAGAAGTGTATAAGGGAATGGTTTGTGATGACAAAGAAACACTACAACATATGGTCAAGTGTTTTGCTATTAAGAGTCACGCACCATATGAAGTAGTGGAGTCAACATCGATAAAGTGGGTCATTCGATGCAAGAAGTCGAAAGAAGATTGTAGATGGAGACTTTGTGCAATAATGAAAAAATCTCATGGTTTGTTTGAGATCACAAAGTTGTCTTACCAACATACATGCATGCTTTTACTCAGAACTTAGTCAAAGTCATGTGCAGTTGGATTCTACAATGATTGCACGAGAGTTTTTTGAAATTATTAGAGAAAAATCGTCGATAAATGTCGCATAACTACAATCCATGATCAAGGAAAAGTTTGGCTACCACGTTCCTTACCATAGGGCTTGGGATGGTAAAAGGAAAGCAATGGCCAAAGTATTTAACGATTGGGATGAGTCGTACAAACTATTACCTAGGTGGTTGTATATGGTGAAATATATTAATCCTGAAACACTTGTTGAATGGAGGGTACAAAACATGCCTATCGAAGGACACGTCATATTATCATCGATATTTTGGACATTTGGTCCCTGTATATAAGCCTTTAGTAGATGTAGACCACTTATTCAGATCGATGGCACTCACTTGTATGGCAAGTATCGAGGAAAGTTATAAATTGCTACATCTGTCAATTCGAATGGGCATCTTCTACCATTAGCATTTATGGTTGTTGAAGAGGAGTCTACAGATTCATGGGATGGTTTTTACAACATCTAAAAAAGATTGTGCCCCAAGATAAGGTATGCTTGGTTTTCGATCGACATGCTGGCATCATATTAGCAGTGAAAAGTCTGCAGAATGGGTGGACAAAACCGAGATGTAATAATAGATTCTGTTTATGCCACATCGTCAGCAATTTCCACAAAAAGTATAAATTCACACCATTAAAGAATTACGCTTACCGTGCTGGGTGTCAATTCCAAATTCGAATGTTTGAAAAAGAATTCAAGATCTAATGAGAATAAACAGCAGCTGTATGAATTTTTTTTATGAAATTCTTATAGAGCGATGGACTCAAGCACATGAAAAGGGATTTTGGTACGGGTGGATGACAACGAATCTATTAGAATGCATGAACGAAGTCCTTAAAGGAGCTCAAATATTGTTGATAAATTCTCTAGCTCAAATTACGTTCTTCAAATGTGTGAATTACTTTGAAAAGAGGAGAGAGAAAATAAGAGTTGCATTGGAACATCGAGATAAATACACCGGATATAGATTTTTTAAATTTACAGTAACTAATAGAATTTTTTTTTTGCATCAATGTTATACTAATTATCATAATATTTAAGTACGCACTTGAAAATTTTTTAAATGGGCTGCAAGATCCAGTAAGCACGAAGTACAATCGTATGATCGATTTCAAGGCATTTTTCATGTAAAAATAGGATGTCACGGCCTGAATTCTAAAGGAAGAAATATCCAAATATTACGGCTAAGTGATTTCGAGTGGTATTGTTCGTGTAACAAATGACAAACCTTTAGTATTCCATGCTCACTTTTCATGGTAGTTTGTTCACAATTTAACCTGAATTACTAAGACTTCATTGAGGATTACTATAAAATATCAACTTACGTTGCATGCTACGCTCCTCAGTTTCAACCTGTACCGCATCAAGATTACTGGATCATACTTACAAATATGCTTGTCTTACATCCAAATCCATCATTGTTGAGGAAACCAGGCAGATCAAAGAGTTCACGTTATCACAATAAAATGGATTAGACAGAACAAAGTGCTTAACAACAATGCTCATTCTGTGGTCAACTTGGTCACAATCTACTGGAATTTTTTGTTCTAAAACTCATAGTTTGTAATCATATTCTGTTCAATAAAGTTGTTATTGAGAAATTGAATTTTATAATCATAAATCCAATAAAATAAGTCCTGGGGCTATTTTTGAGTAAACTTGAACTTTATGTGAAGACATAAATGTGGATTAAGTTCGAGTAAATAGCCTAAATAGTCTATAGTATATGAATAAAGGTCGGGTGCCTTATTCAGACAAACTATGGATGTGGCCTGCTTTGTAGTAAGTACAAACGAGGTGATCTTGAATCGTTCATGTAGAGACATGAAAGTGGGGGTATCCTATGTAAAGTGTTTACATAAGACTGAACCATGAAATAGTTACTTTTACATTTTAACACTGTTTACTGTTTAAAATTGACTATCTCGATTATTGATAACCTAGGTAACTTAATCTTAATCCTGAGCTAACTATGAACTCTTGTTCACACGAGATTACTCTTAAATCTGTATAGGTGATGACAGCTCATCAATGTTGGCCCAATAAGCCTCCCATTTTAAGGGTAAGATCGGATGGATAGCTGGCAACATAGGATGCAAGATGGAATTCACTTCTATCAGCTTTAGGGTTAGTAGATAGGTTGTTCTCTTAAGCACTGAATCTAAGTCTTGAACAAGGGACCCCACCCTCTCATTGGCCTGAGAGGGGTTAAGTTTATATGTTGGACTTTAAACTAATTGTTCAATAGTGGATTAGTGAGACTTAAGGAGCAAGATATAATCTCGGAGGTAAAATGGTATTTTGACCCAGCCGAGGTTATGAACAACCTGTGAAGGATTAACTTACTGATCATGTTTTTATCAAATGGACACAAATATATCTATAGTGATGGTAGTGAAACTACAGACTTTAGTGGAATGACTCGTTAGTAAACGAATGTTGATTAACTCGATCTAAAAGAGTTTAGCCAGTTAATCTTTAATAGTTGGAGCCCATGATCTATAGGTCCATTAGGTTCCTCTGCTAGCTCATATGGAATAAACATAGAACAGTATGATGGAATAAGTCGAATTGGAAGAAGAGAGAGAACAACATGTATATGCGATATAGCAGTCAGTTTTCAGATTAGAAATAGAACTTTCTGTTTAAAAAAGGTTTAAATACTATAAATATGAATACGAATTCATACTAGGAAGCTAGAAATTGATGAAAATGGTCAAAGTTGTAAAAATTCAAAATGTTGATTTTTTATTTTGAAAAGTCAAACTTTGACCGACCTTATATTCAAATGTGATTTAAATTTTAAAAAAATGAATGCGGATTCATGCTTAGGAGGTTGGAATTAGTCAAGACGTACAAAAAGGTAAAAAGTCAAAATATTGACTTTTGACTTAGAAAAGTCAAAGTTTGACTTTTGACTTGAAATGTCAAATGACCATTTTACCCTTGGACTAAGTTAGTGGGAAAATACAACATTTTGTTGGATAATTCCATTAACACTTAGTGGGATATGTGGCTACATGAGATGTAGACACCTAGCCCACTAAGTTCCACTAAATTGTTAGTGGAATATGAGGTGTTGAGATTTGACAAATTAATTACATGCATTTTTGCATGTAATTAAGTTATAAATATGGGTGTTTTCAAATAGTTAAAAAACTTTTACCATTTTCTAATAATTTTAGAAATTATTTTTATATCACTCCAAAATCTCAACCAAAATTTATACCTTCCAATTCCCTTTTATCTCCCTTATTTTCTACACCAAATTGGGTCCCACCATCTAGTTCTTTGTCTAGAGGATAGTAGGTGAATTCCAGTGGTTGTCCCGGTTTGTGTTTATGAGGTGATTTCAAGTTTTTTTTTGTAATGCAACAAAGGTAATATTCCATAAACCCTAAATTCTTTAGTTTAGTGTTGCATGTTAATTAGGTGCAATTAGGATAATTTTTGTATCCTCATTTTCCGCCATGCATGTCTCTTTCCAACACAATCGACGAAAGTGTATTTGTTAACGAGACAAACACTTGATAGTTAGAGATTTTTGTGTACTAAATTTTTTTTCATTGTGAATGTTCAAATATTAGTGTACTTTTTGTTGTTACTGTAAATTGTAAATAACTTATATTTAATTAAAATTGACTTCTATTTGCATTTTTTTCCTTTTATTGTTCTTAATGCTACAACATATGTCCTGGGTGATTAATTAAGAAACAAATAAATTATTTTCATACAGATAATGTCATTAAACCTAAGACCAATCGATCTCGATGTTTTATATGATTAGAACATTCACCAATCATAAACTATATAGGATGATCAAACTACACCAGAGACAAACTGTAGACGACGTGAGGCAGTTGTTTATCGCACTATTCCACTCCACCGTAACATACTTGCACTGCTACATGCTTCAGAATTTTATAGATTTTTCAGATTTGGGTTCATCCAGTTAGATTGGTATCTCATAACTACACTTATTGAGAGATAAAGACCAGAGACACATACATTTCAGATGCCGGTTGGAGAGTGTATAGTTGCATTGCAGGATGTGGAAGTTTTAATGGGATTAGCTATTGATGGCGAGCCTGTTACTGGTCAGGTCCATGATGATTGGTTACATCTTTGCCAAGTGTTACTTGGTATGATCCCACCTACTAAACAAATCAGGGGTTCGAGATTGAGTTTAACATGGCTGTGGGTCGAGTTTTCTGGATTGGCTGACGATGCTGACCATTGATGGGGGTCAAGTTAACATGGCACAGGCATATATTTTACAATTGATGGGTGGAAGTATGTTCGCTGATAAATTAACTCGTTATATGTACCTAATGTTCCTACCGTTATTGTTGGCTTTTTGGCCCTTAATCTTAAATTAATTAATTTTAATTAATTAATTAATTAATGTTTTGATGATAACAAATCTAATTCTTTTATTGACAATTTTAT
>JBBPDI010098343.1:0-11007 GCA_037974545.1 Cucumis variabilis | reverse complement strand
AAAAACACATGGAAACAAAAACGAACTTACCGGCGGCCTGTAATGCTTCTTCCTCGTGACTTTATTCACCATTTTTTTCTGTGGTTGAATCGAAGAAAAGTAGTTAAACCTAGCAGAAGTCGATTAAAGGAGAGTTGAGAGATGGAGGAAGTGTGTATAAGGAGAAGAAGAAAGAGAAGTAGTGGTGAGGGGGTGGAGACGTCGGCAGCGGCAGCGGCAGAGAGGGAAGAAAAAAAGGAATACGAGAGTGGAAGAGAAAAGTGTATGAATAGAAACTTAGGCCCGGACTTGGCTGCCCTAGTGGATACCTAAATGGGCTTCTCCGTGGATTTTAGTTTGGGCTAACTCGGAAAATTGGGTAGTTGATTTGAATTTATGACAAAATCCGAAAATAGCTAGTATTAGTTACAATTAGATTTAAATAATCTAAATAATTAAATAATTGCCTATATAGCAATATTTTAAAATACGATAAAAATAACATAATCTATATTGGTATATCATTGAAATATTATTGTATATTTAATTATTATTTTTATAATTACTATTCATCATAGTTACTTTTTAACTAACATTTTTAGAAAAATAAATGGTATATATGGAGCGAGGTCGACTTTTACAATACCAAATTCGTCCCTAATATAGTCCGCTAATAGCAATATTGAATACAATGACACGTTACAGTGTTTATTAGTTATGAATAGAAATATTGTGTAAATGAATAAGCATCGATTATCAGTTTTCAAACAAACGAATTTTGTAGAAGCCTAAGTTTAAATTTTGAATTGGCTGTTTTCTTTATCTTTTTGAATTCATTCAAAATGAATCAATATCTGGTTTTTATATATCCATTAAAATTTTAATTTACAGTAAATCTTAAAATTTTACTTTATCTTATTAAAATTTTACTATTTTAAATTATTAATGATATATTTAATTCTAGCTGAGTTTTTCATTATTTTATAAATATTCTCACCAAACAAAGTGTATATTTAATTCAAATTTCCCATTTTTGTAATTTGTATCATGATTATCACGTATCATCTTATTGCTCATTATATTATATTAAAAATGGGTTTTTTAAAAAATATAACATAAAATATTTAATCGACCACACGCGCAAGTAATTTCTTCTAAACGATCGTGTACTACAGACTAAACAATGGTTTAGATTATGATACATGAAGATCATTTTAAACAATTTGATTTGAATAAATAAGTGTTTATGTGAAATTATACAATTACGCGGTTTGATATGCTTAAACAATTTGATTTGAATAAATGATGTTTATGAAAGGTATTTCATGTAAGGTTTTCTTAAAACCTCACCGAGTCTTTTGACTTTTATTTTTAAGTTTTATCTTCCAAATTTCAGGCATTAAGGCTAAGTAAAGAAGGGTGAGAAGTTTATTAGGCAAGAAGAAGCTACCAAGGCATTTAGTTCAAACTTAAGTGTTGTTTATGCATTTTAAGTGTTGTAAAATTGATTGTAAAACGCATGACTTGAGTAATAAAAGTTTAAGTCATGTCACGTCTTGCATGACAAGTAAGGTTGCGTGCGGGGTGGGGTATGACACCTAATATGGAAGATGAATACAAAAACCTTATAATTAGTATATACTACAGTTTAGAAATTTTGAATCTAATCAAATCAAGAGTAAACCAAACAATTCTTTCTAAAGTTTTAAACAACTTTTTTGGACACTTCTTCAACATTAAATGCCCAAAATATCAACCTAATTTCTAAATTATTTAATAAGGAAGCAATGCCATACAAAAAAATTCAATGTTCTAGCTTTCAACTTCAATGGACATATAGCAAAATTTGGGCTGAAAGAATTCTGTTTGGTCACTGGATTAAAGAGCACAAATTCCCAAAGTTAAATTTAGGAGAAAGAAAAGAGACTAGTTTGAAAAATGTCATTTTTTCTCACGGTAACTTTATAACTATGAGAGATATAAAGAGAACGTTCAAAGCACTACATAGTGAGGAAGACTCATTGAAAGAAGCATGGGTATATCTTATAAACCTTTTTAATTTCCAAGCAACAAACACAACCACATCAATCTCCAACATATGGATATATTAGATCATAAACAAACCTTCAAAGACTACCCATGGGAAAGATTGCCTACGTCCTAACATATCAATTCTTCAAGAAAGCAACATATAGCGATAAGGATGTTGTGTACCTTCAAGGATTTTCCCTTGCTTTAGTCTATTAAGTTTTTGAGACAATCCCAAAACTTTTCAATTTAAATGTCGGATTTAGAAGAAAGCTTGGAAATCAAGGCCCATCAATCATGACATGAGAATGTTTGGAGTCAAGTGACTAGAGGGCTCTAAACAAGAACATTTTTAAATATGAAGATGTAAGTAAATTTACAACATTTTCTATCTTTGTCTATCTAGATAGACAGTGGTAGATTTCTATTCATATCTATTCCATATTTTTTTGCATGTAGATAGAAATCTATCGTTGGTTATCAATATTGTTGCTACTTTTTCACTAATCATCTAACATCTTTTTACTTGTAGTTTTGTATGACGACACTAGATTCAACACAAGAAGAATCTTAGACAATTTTGAAATATTTCAAAGAAATTGAGGCACAAGAGAAGAAAGAGCAGAGAGAGATAGAGAACAAAAAAAGAAAGAAAGAAATGAAAACAAACATCGAAGTAAGAGAAACAAACAAAATATTGAACGTAAGAAGTGAAATTAGAAATAATTAAGAAATATAGAAACAAAACAAATTCTATTAAGACAAGGCTCGAAAGAAATAAAAACAATGTTAAGAGGACATGAAGAAATCAAAAGAATGTTGAGCTTGGTTATGAGAAGCTTGAACGTTAGACTACCATCAAAATATCTTCCACAACTATAAAAAGAGAAAGAAAAAGAGTATCGATGAGTTGTGGAAAAAAAATAAACCACCTACTTGTAGTCTTAGCCTTCTTGAAGAAGATGAAGAAGTTGATATAATGGTTGAGTATGCAACAACATATTGCTCTACAATGAGTATTTAATTCACACTACTAGACAAAGGGACTTTCTTGATGTTTGTAAATTTAAAAAAAGCGTCAAGTAAATGGGTGATTTCAATGATAAAACGTCAAGAATTTATGAAATGGAAGAGGTAGGTCAATTTTCAGCTTTTTTGATGTTCTTTAAATGTCGAGTGATATATACTTTTCCTTGACATTTTAAAAACGTCAAGTAATATTTAATAAATTCTTGATGTTTTTAAAACGTCAATAATTTTTATGAAAAAACTGAGGGTAGGCCATTTTTTAACTTTCTTGACGTTATTTAAACGTCGAGTGATATACACTTTTCCTTGACGTTTTAAAAACGTTAGATAATATCTATTAATTAAATTTTAAATGTTTGTAAAATGTTAAGAAATTTAAAGAAAATACGAAACTTTTTGGAAAAACGTGGAGGCATCCTTTGAAGAAAATTACTAAAATTAAATTATTATCTTTTTGGATGTCGTCTCTATCCTCCAGTGTGGTCACCTTCACCTCTAACTCTTTTGGCATGCCCATTATTTAAGCTAAGTTTATGTTTGTTTTTCTTTTTAAATAATGGAGAGTTGAAAAGAAAGATGGTTATGGAATGGCTCTAATGGCTTCACATTACATGATCAAGCTTTGAAAATTTAATTCATATACGAAAAACTGTAGATGTCTTCATATTCTAGGCCTTGGACCAGACACAGATATTTTATGTATGTGTTTTAGATTTTTTTAACATGTTATTTTTCCTTAGGAAGGCCTTATATATACTATACTGTTTTTTGTAAATGATCATATGGGATTGTCCATATTAACTTACAAAAATCTTTCTTAAAAGTAAGATTTTGTATATGACAATATTGTGAAATATTTATGTATGTAAACTTTTGGAAATGATTATATATATGTGGTGGAAGGTTAATTTATGTTCTAGTTTTGAGATTGTATTTGATTAATATCGTTGTTCATATTTATGGAATTGTTGTTGGACCACTATACCATGACTACGGGAGCACAATCAGAAACAAAAACATAATTGAATTACAATTTAAGAAAAAAAATATTCTAGAACAGGCTTGACGTTTTTTAAATGTCATAAACAAATACATTATTGATCACTACAAGAAAAATGGCCTAAGACGACAGTTAAAATCTGTCAATTAAAAATTTTTGATAGTTTTTTCAGTCATTAATGCGGCAGTCAAGGAAAGTCGATCTATGACAGTTCGGAAAAATTTTCACAATAAGTGCTTTCATGACAAAAAATAAATGTCACATATCTAGTATTCTTAACAAATAATAAATGTCATTATTTTATATTTTATGACAATAACTAACTGTATTAATTCACACATATTAGAGTAATTATCTGTAATTATTTTCATATTGACGATAATTATAAATTGTCACAAAATCTTATATTTTGATATTTTTTTCCTGTCAATAGTATGTCAATCATGACGATTATTAAATGTCAAGAAAACACATAGCATGACTATAATTGACTGTCAAGAATACCTTTACCTTGACAGCTTTTAAAAAAAATCAAATGTCATATACTCCTCTGTGTAATACATTTTTTTCTTTTCCTATTTTCTTGGACAATCCCTATTTTTCTTTCCGTCATGCCATTACACATACTAGTTCAATCACAAAGTACTATACAATACACCCATATGAAAACAAACAGTTAATGCTTTAATATATATACGTTATCATATACTTTGTAATATTTTATAATTGTTGGTAAGGGTTTACAATGATAGAATAAACAGACATCTTTTGGTTACAACAAGCATAAAATAAGTACATTGCAACCAAAATTTTGCTACCAACCCTACAAAAAGTCCTATAGATCAATACTATGACTTCACTGCTCCAATGGAATTATTTAAGAATTGAAAGATGAGCATTCTGGTTTAGTGGCAAACACAAATTACCCAATAAACCATAAGTGCAATTTCCAACAAGATGTAACTAAGCCAAAAACCTTCAAAGACATAATCACTAAATAAGTTATGAACATGAAATTCACTTGTAAGATATCACTCCTACAATAGTTCATTGATCTCCAATGTCTCCAATTTATGATGGCTAACTACTAAAAAACACCCTTAATAAAAGAAATATTGATGCCCATCGATTTCTCAACAGACCAATTGCTACATTCGAAATTATTACCTTTGAATGTTCTGTAGCAAGAAGAACGTTACAAGCTTCCCTACCATCTCCTTTAGATTTGATCCTGCAAAAAGTAAGAATTCTTAAAAACCACTATATTTGACAAGAAAGAAAAGGATGCTGAAGTGCTAACTACTTGCAAGTCAGAAAAATTAAGGTTCACTAAAACTAAAAAATTTAGAGTTTCGAAGAAAAACCACTAATTGTTATATAGAATTACAATTATTAAAAAAAAAAACCAAACAAAATGTTAAGAGAAAAAATTGTGTAAAACAGAGAAAAATGAGAAGAAACAAAAACATTGCCAAAGATTTGGGAAATTTACTTGAAACTTTTGTAGATCCATTTCAATTTATTTGACATGATTTTGAAACTAAAAAGACCAATACAACAGCTGATACAATACAACCACTCCTTTTAAACAATAAGATTACAAATCAACAAATAAGAAAGTCCAAAGAAATTGGAGATTAATGGTTTTGCTTTTACCCTCCAAACCTAACAAAAAAGTAGACATACTCCGCAAAAACAAAGCCTTGCGTGTATTTTTTAAGCATATTAAAATCAAACAATGCAAAGAGTATCAGAGAAGGTTAAATGCATGTGATTTCAAACCCAACTTTTCTTTTCCCTTTTTTTTTTTCGGTAGATGAAGAATGGTATCTAATAATTGTAACAAAAGAAGACACATTTCATTAATGAAGAAGATATGATTTGTAGATTTGTTAAGCAAATATCAAGAAATATGGACCCCCATTCTGCGAAATGTTAAACAAAGAAATTTCTAAAAGTTTGAACTGCAGAAAGTATTATGCAATCAATTATGCAAACGATTACAGCTCAAGTAGATTCATTTCAATTTTATCATCAGAGAGCAAACGAACGTTGTGCTAGATTATAGACTCATGATCCTCCTTTTGATTCTCTTGAATAACTCTGTTTAAGTCTGTCAGCACATAGTTCAAAAGAACATTCCATTTTTAAATTTAGACCACACAATGCATTTGCATCTTAAGCAATTCATGTGATTAACATAGCTAGAGATCTACCCAATGATTCATATGACGTCATTTATGCAAAATATGTGTTGACATGAAAAAGTAACCTAAGCCAAAATGTGTGCATTCATACCAAATTGAGGGTGACAATTCATTTTAGGATATTTTATGTTAAGCAAAGGAAAAGTGACCATTATATTTTGCTTTTAAACAAGAAAAATTTCATCAAATGACAAAAACATTTAGAAAAAACATCTCATAGCATCTATTTTTTTTCATATCGCAAATATGGCAAAATTAGTGATATATGACGGTAATCATAGGGCTATCGGAGGACTATCAGATAGTAATCATAGGGTTATTGACTTTTAATTTTGCTACTTTTGCAATTTAAAAATGTAGTGACATGGATTCTATTATCATAATTTTTTTTGCTATTTTTGCAAGGGTCCCTCTAAACAACAAAAATATACTACCCTGGGAACTACATTTCATCAATAAGCTAAAACAAGTGAAAATTAACAACTTTGCTTCTACATGGAAAAGTGATCATATCTTGTTAAGTTGCACCCAAAAGTTAAGAACAAAAGATGAAAATAAAAATATGAAGTTTGTTGGAATTTACGTCCTAAAACTCGTAGATTGTAAATATAATCTATTAACCATTATTAATAAAATGTTATTGATTATATTATTAGTTTTGTCTTAATAACCCAAATCCAATAAACTAACATCCTAAGTTGTTTGATGAGTCTTGAACAGTATGTAACGACATACATGGATCGATGTTTGAGATCAACTTAAAGGTTCTATAGTATAGGGATAAAATTGAGTCATTTATCCTAGTAACAATATGGATACAACTCACTTTGTATTTGATACAAACGCAATGATCCAACGTGTTCGTGTAGGTGACTTGCGAGTAAGGGTAGCATATGCAATGAGTTTGCATAAGACCAGACCGCAAAATAGTAACCACTGGATGTAACTTCATTAACTAGTTAGATTTCTATTTCATTATGATGACCTGGGTAACTTAGTCTTAATCCTTAGTATATTATGAACTCTTGTTAGTGAGGGATTGTCCTTTGATTTGTACGGGTGAGAATGACCAGATCTTCGACTCAATAAGCTTATCATTTTGGAGACAAGATCGAGTGGGAAGTTGGAAACATAATTACACAAGATGAAATTCACTTATTTTCTACTTTAGGGTAAGTAGATGAGTGTTTTCTTGAATGATGTCTTCGAAATGTGAACAAAGGATCCTACCCTCTCTTGGCATGAGAGTGATTTTTGTTTATTGATTGGACCATAAACAAATTGTTCATTAGAGGAGCACTGATATTTAAAGATTAGAGATAACACAGGGGTAAAACAATAATTTGACCCAACTGGTGTTACGATCGCTCGTGAAGGACTAACTTACTATTATTGATCTATATCCGTGGACACATAAATATATCTACAGTGGGAAGAGTTCAACTGTGAGTCTTTAGTGGAGTGTACACACATTTAACAAATATTGATTAATGTGGTTAATGACTTTAGCCAATTAATCTCAGATTGTTGTAGACTGATCTGTAGGTCCAACAGGTCCTCTTCCTAGCTCGTAAAAGGTAATGAGATTTACTTATATTGGTTGTAATTTTAAATGTTCAAATTTACTTTAGAATTAGTATAATGTATAGTGATACGTTATAATATGAAATTTATCAAACTTTATTATATAAAATTAATTTTGGATATGATTCAAAATTAATTTATGAGAGATAAAATATTTGAATGAGTTCAAATATTAATTTAATGTGAATTGGATTCATATTAAAATTATTGGTTAGGAGAGAAACTTAGATTTGAATATGATTCAAATTTAATTTAAATTAAATATAAGATATTTAATTTAGCTATTAATTAATTTGATAATTAAAATATAATTTAGTTTTATTTAATTAAATAAATATAAAAGTATAAGATATTGAGAGATATTCATTAAATAAGATTTAAATAAAATATTAATTAAATATGATTTAATTCATTATTAACTAATTGATTAATGGTTAATTAATTAGTTGATTTGAAATTTCTATTAATTTAATATTTTTTAAATTAATAGAATCTCATGATTCTCTTCTACTCCCTTTCTTACTCCATGAAGGAAATAGAGTTATAAATACGCAGAAGAAAATAATTATTTTTTAACGGATGATTTTACTTATTTGCAAAATAGTTTCTCTAAAAAAATCTCTAAACTTTTTTCCATCCCAGTTGGTTCCTACAAACCAATCTTATACTAGAGGATAAGAAGGTCTCCGACGGGTGGTGTTTCAATTTGGAGATTTATTTTGTAAATTTAGAGACGTCAAACAAGTAAGTTTTTTTTTTCTCTAATTTATAATTAGAAAGCATGCTTAGTCTCTAAGTCTTAATAAGAAAACTAGTTTCTTAATTATTTTTGTCAATGTACTGGTATTTTGGAATTCCCAAATTCATTTCTAAAATTCATTTCTAAAATTCGATATAGATATATATATAAAACACACAGACATAGATTCGTCTGAGTATCAAAAGTCCAAAAAGGTTTCCATAGAATATAACTTGTTTTTGTTACTAAATGGCAGTCATAAAAGTCCTATTAGTGCATTCAAAATGTAAGTCACAAGTTTTGAGCTCATCTACACAACCTCATGCAATCATTCAGCTGAAACATAAAAAATGCCCAAATAACAAAATTTAATATAAATTTTATAATTTCCCACTTTGAACACATAATAAGAATGAAAAATTTTGAAATGTGGGGGAAAAGAAATTAAAAATATAAGCGATGAATGAAAAAATGTCAGATTGTGAATCAGAGAATTCGAAGGTCTAATAAACATTAATTGACCTACTACAAATAAAGCTCAAGGAACTAAATGTGTAAGTTGACCATAATACAAAATCTTTTTTTTACATTACTATAAACTGGTCGAGAAAGATGGAGCTATGAATGAAAAACATGCATGAAAAAAAAAAGGTTAACCTCTGGAACATAGACGAAAACCACCATTTTTTCTTAGCATCGGGCTTGCTTTTGTCACCTTCCTCATCTTCTACATCCTCACTGTCACTACTAAAAACATCTTCTTTGTCCATCATACTTTGCCCCTGATCTACTTTTAATATTCTAAATTGCAAATCCTAGTGAAAGAAGCATTCAAAGAAGACAACAATGACAAAAATATTCAAAACTATTATCAAAGTTAAAATTCTACATAAATATCCCAACAAGTAATAATATGAACAAACTAAACAACTTTGCATAGAAAACAGAGACCAAATTCAAAAAAAGAAAACGAAAAAGGGAAGCTAAACTCACAAATTTCTATTTGCTTCTCCATTTAAACGTAACTAATAATTTTCTTGAAGAGGAATGCCTTAGGATAAGTCTAAGGTAGAGAAATCCTTCTCAATCAACTTTTTCTTAAAGTTCCCCTTGAGATAGAACAATAATACTTCTCAAAATTGCAGAAAACACTGTCACACCAAAGGACAACACATCAGACACCCAAATACCAAACCTCACGAAAAGATAGATTTCTTACAAAAAATGAAGAAAAAACTAACCTGACCAAACATCATTGTTGGGCGAGGACGGATGTTGGGTGACATTTTTTTGGTGACAGACGATGTATGGAGATGGTCGAGGGCGTTTGTAGACGAGGTTGAGAGTCGAGTTCAAGAATCTCATGGTGGGAGGACGAACGACAACATGAGGTTGTAGACAAGGTCAACGTGTGAGGTTTCTTTTGCGTAAGGGTTAAAGGAGTTTTATTAAAAGATATTTTTAATAAATTTGAATAAAATTTATTGTAATAAGTTATTTAAAGAATTTATCTCTTATGATAACAAATAACTGTAATGGATAAGTACAAATTTTGACATTTTATGACAGTTTTTCTCTCCTTCTTTCAATTTGGAATGTATACAACTGTCATAATATCTCATTTTTCTTGTACTGTGACGGTTTTTCAATGTCATAAACAAGTACATTCTTAACAAAGAAATGTTCAAAAGTCAAAATTTACAAACTTGAAGCTTTACAAACAATATAAACTAATTCTATAACTATTGAGAAATGTGTAAGTCAAAGGATTGAGTAGTGCCAGTGTATTCTTGAGTTAACATTATTCTTTGCTCCTCCTTATTGGTTTCCTTGTTTTGAAGTTTCTTCTTGTTAGCTTTACTTTCCATTGCTTTTTCTAGTTGGGTTATGTTGTCTCCTTAACGTGTCAGAAACCATTAGTTTAAACATTTTTTGCTTTTCATTTGTTCCTTTTGCCTTTTCTTTTGCTTTCCCTTTAGTTTTCTTTTGTTTATATTTCTTCTTCTGCATCCTCTTCACTATCATTGTCAATCTCTTTTTTATGTTTCATCGTCATCATTAACAACTTGTTTCCCATTTTGTTTTCTCTTTATCGTAAATATAATTTCTTCACTATCACCTATCTGTATCTTTTTGATTTTGCTCCCCTTTCATTTCCTGATCTTTTTTTTTCTATTTTAATTTTCTCATCTTTAACACTCTGCCTGCCATGATCGATGTCTGTCATCCATCATCCAGTGTACGTGATCCCTTTACTTTTGACCCTAAATCGTCGGCCCTAACACTCTGCCTATCACGACAATCATCCATCATCCATTATGTACGAGATCCCTTCACTCTCTACCTTAAACCGTCGTCCTTACAGGACCAACAGTTAATTACGGAAGGTCCTCCGGATAAATCCTTCGGACTACTCCCCCCCAAACTTTTCCTTGCGGATA
>JBBPDI010098335.1:0-11009 GCA_037974545.1 Cucumis variabilis | reverse complement strand
TTTACAGATTTACCGTTAGGCCGCCCTTGACGACCTCGATGCACTCTGTTGGTACATCTGCTCACTTCAGGGCCTGAATAGGAAACGTGTCTCATGTCAGCACACCAATCGTGCAACTGAAATGAGGTGCGTGTGCCGAGACAGACCTATCCCCTCCAGAGGGGATGAAAATTGGAATTCTCTCATTCTGCTGTACATATCGCTCGACATTTATGTTTCTAGAATGTCGGCGTACTCTCCTCGCAGTGGGAGTCAAACGAGAGGGATCAACTGAAAACAACATTGAAAACGCACAACAAGCATAACTTAAAAGTATAATCAACGGACTGAGCTACAGAGAAATTATATTAATTAAATTTGCGAATTATTACAAACCTGAAGTGTCGTTGACTGACGACAAACAACTCGCATTATCCAATGCGTCAAGATTAAGGAAGAAGTTTTCCTCATGCGTATTACACGAAAAGTTAGAGTTCATATCTACATACATAAAATTGAACAAAACGTTAAAAAAAATAAAACGCAAGTATCACAACGTAATTAATGTATAGAAAAATGAGTAACTGTGTGTATACGTAAAAAAATATTGTTATTCATCATCGCACAACTCGCTTTCATTTGATGATTGTTCGTCATCTTTATCGTTAATGAAATTTTGCACTACATTTGGTCTTTCCACTATCGTCGAATCAACTTCAGTCCTACACAGGGTGCCATCCTCAATGACGTGTTCGTCCATCTGATGTGCAACGACGATTTCCATTACATTAAGTTGATCGTTCTCGATATCTTTCACTTCTGGCACGTCCCATACACGTTTATTTTGCACCACTTGAACAATTTTTCAATCAGTACCATTTTTTGGATCCTCAAGGTAGAACACTTGATGCGGGTGGTGTCACATCGCGAAAAGTGGAAACATTTGGTTTCCGTGCGAACTTTCTGCGGGGTGTCTTACGGCGTCGTAGAATCCCACTAATCCGCGACGTGGAGAGGCGTGACATTGCGGAACATCCCTTCCTGCGACGTTGGTAGGGCGACGTCGTTAAAGGTTGGTTTACACCAACGTACGTTTAAGCGACGTATTTTCTAGCGTTGCAAAAAGTCCAATTTCTTGTAGTGTTTGGTACAATGGTTGTACCCCTTTTGAAGCCTCAAGGTCTTGGGTTCAAATGTCATCTACTACAATTTTTTTTGTTTGTTAATAGTGTCTCCTATGTATGATTTATGGATACGTTACTGGTCTAAAGAGAAAGGAATGTGACCCAAAGGTTTGTGGTTCCAAAAATGGGGTTGGAATTAAAAAAAAAAAAATTCCACCCAAAGGTTTGTGGTTTCAAAAATGGGATTGGAATTCAAAATCTTGGTTAAAGTATAAAGGTAGAGAGTGGTCTACATCAAAATTGAAATGATGAAATATTATGGCATATTTTAAAAAAAATATGTAAGAAAACGATAAAATATTTATACCATATACAACAATTTGAAAAACGAAAAAGCTCATATGTCCACAATAGGAAATTTTATAAATGCTCCGTCATTAATTGGCAGCGCGTAATATATTTGGGAAATGATCGTTTAGATTAGACTATTCTTTCCTCTATGAGCGTTTAGATTTGAAACGATATTTTTCAAAAAAAAAAATTAGTACTTGCTCGTTTAGATTTGGCACACGATCATTTAAATTTAGGTAGCCAAATTTAAACGATTTTTTGGTACAAGATCGTTTAGATTTGGCACATGATCGTTTAAATTTGACACATGATCATTTAGGTTTGCACATGATCGTTTAAATTAAGGTAGCCAAATCTCAATAATTATTTTAAAGATTTTTTTGGTACACGATCGTTTAAATTTGGTACAATCGTTTATATTTGGAACACGATCATTTAGATTTGGCTATTTTTGTATACGGTCGTTTACATTTGGCAATTCTATATTCCAACAATTTTTTATATTTGACACACGATCTTGAACCAAATAATAGTGAAAAATATTTAAAAATTACAAAAAAAAGACGATGAAAAGGAAAAGAAAAAAATTACAAAACAAGAGAAAAATACGATGAGAAGGAAATGAAAAATTGTAGAAGAAAGAATGAAAATGAAGAGCAGATAGAAATATTTAAAAAAAACAAGAGAAAAAGACAATGAAAGAAAAAAGATTGTGGAAAGAAAAAAGATTGTAGAAGAGAAGAGAAGGGTGATGATAAGGGTAAACTAGATTTTTTTAAAAAAATAAAGATAAATTCTATGAGTTTTTTCAAATTATGACACGAGTCATGAATATTTTATCCGTTTGTTCTATTTATGAAAATTAACCAAATATTATTTTAATAAAATTTAATTTTTGAAAGAAAATTGCGAAAATTGCATGTCAACAAAGAGCTTAGCTCAATTAGCACTTGTATGTAAATATCCACAAGAGGTCCCAAGTTCAAATCCTCCCCTTAGCATTTATTACTATACTTTTAATTATGAAGTGAGACAAGTTTTTTGACATTATTTACAAAATAATTTTTTTATTTTTAGAAAATGAAAAAAATATATAAGTTCATTTTAAGGATATACTTAACATTTTAACAAGTTCATTTTAATAATTTTATTTTAATAAATTTATTTAATAAAAAGAGGGAAATAAAAAGTATTTGTATATGTTGTATGCAAGAGGAGGCAAGACAAAGGGAAGACTTTAAGGTCAAACTTGCTCAAGCCAACTTTTCCTATCGTGGCACTTTAAAAGCTGGTTCTAGTGGCAACAAAGCTCTATGTAAGAAATGGAAAAATAAAGAAAAACAACCATTTAAGGTGCAACACGATAAAAGGGCTAGAAGAAGTTGTAAGAGATCTTCAAGTAATGTTTATGGTGAATCAAACTTGGGCACAAAAAAGCTAATTGCCAAAAGAGGAAGGAATGGTTTGGAAACATATGTATATATTTTGTTTTCATATCCTTTAAATTAAATCTAACTGAGGTACCTTCTAATACTTGGTGTCTTAATACTGGTGCAACCACACATGTTTCTAATGTTGTACAAGGTTACCTAAATCTCCATCGAAAGTCGAAAAGTGAAAGCTTTCTATTTATGGAAAACAGAATGGAGGCTAGAACAGAAGATGTTAGGGACATATAGAGTTGTATTAGATAAGATACAGGCTTTTGCCTTGATCTAGAGAAGTGTCTATATGCTCTTCAGTGCTTTAGAAATCTTGTTTCCTGTTCTAGGTTGGATGTTTTAGGATTTAGTTTTAAGATTGGACATAGTTGTTTTTCATTGTTTCATGAAACAAACTTGTGTGGCACTGATTTATTGTTGGATATTTTTTATTGTTTCAATCTAAGTTCTAATTTTGTTAATTCTCTGTTTAATGTTGAAAATAATCTTGATACAGTGAAAAGGAATGCACTAAATGAGTCTTCTGCTAACTTGTGGCATTAAAAACTCGATCATATAACCAAAGATGATTTTGAAACTAATAAAAAGTGAAGTTGTCTCAATTAGATTTTACTGATTGGAATTGTACAGGAAATGTGTGAATTGCATTAAGGGTAAGCAAGCCAAAACATGTATAAAAATAGATTGCCACAAATAGAGAATTACTCGATTTAATACATAAAATATTTGTGGTCTTTTATGTTGGAATTTAAAACTCGTAGTTTATAGTTACATCATATTCTATTCAATAAAGTTGTTATTGAGAAATTAATAGTGAAATTGAATACTATAATCCGTCTCGAGACTATCTTAAGTAACCTTGAACTTTATGTATAGACATAATTATGGATCAAGTTTGAGTATATGGCCTTAAACGGTCTATAGTATATGAATAAGGTTGGACGTCTTATTTTAGGACACTATGGAAGCAACCCACTTTATAGTTAGTACAAACAATTTGATCTTGAATCGTTCATGTAGAGATACGAAAGTTGGGGCATCCTATGTAAAGAGTTTACATAAGGCTAAACTATGAAATAGTCACTTTTATCTTATAATATCATTCTACTGTATAAAGCTGACTATTTCGAATTATTGATGACTTAGGTAACTTAATCTTAATCTAAGCTAACTATGAATTCTTTTTCACATGGGATTATCCTTAGATTTGCATAAGTTAGGGCAACTAATTAGCATTGGCCTAATAAGCCTCCCATTTCAAAGGTAAGATCGGGTGGATATCTGAGGACATATGGTGGAAGATGAAATTCACTCTTGCCCACTATAGAGTTAGTAGATAGGTTGTTCCTTAAAAGACTGAATCCAAGTCTTGAACAAGGGCACTTACCCTCTCATTGGCTCGAGAGGGATTTAGTTCATAGGTTGGACCTTAATTCTATTGTGGTAACATTATAATAAAAATTGTCCCATAATTATTTTTATTTTGGTGATTTTGTTAAAAAATTCCTCCCTCTCGATCTCTCACTTTCTAATCTCTCTCTTCATCTATTTTTTTCTTTCGTTTTGCATTGTTTTTCATATATTCCACATAATTATAGTATATATTAAATAATACGGTGTATATTTTATGAATGAAAGGTTCTTATATCAATTTATTTATAGAAGGTGGACCGACAAGGAGATAAATCGGATATGTGGGTTACAGTTAAAAGAAATAAAAAAAAAAGGTAAAAGTTTCCTTCTTCGAATACATTGAATATTGATTACATTTTCTTCACAAAAGATGTCGAATAATAGAAGATTGAGGAAATTATAAGCAGTGAAGAAGAAGAACATCGACGATCGACTGGTATAGTGATCTTTTGGAAAAAAAAATGACAAAAATTTAAGGTTAGTAAGAATTTATATTTTGTATTCGAAATACATTAGGGTATATTGAGTATATTGAACATAACATCATTTATGTATTATTGAATATATGAAGTAGTATGTCTGTAACAAATCACATAAAATATATGTATTATGGTGTAGTATATATATAAGAATTCAAAAAAAATACTGATCAGATATATAATATGTGTATATAATGGTATATAAATGCAATAAGAAAAAATCACAAAACATGAAGAAAAAAATTTGTGTATGTATTATTGAATATATGCAGTGGTATATATGTAACAAATCACAAAACATAAATGAATTATTCAGGAGCATATATGTAAAAAAAAATACTGAATGGATATATAATACGTGTATATATTGGTATATATATACAGTAGGAACAATTCACAGAACATGAAAAAGAATATGTATGTATTATTGACTATATGCAGTAGTATATATGTGACAAATTACAAAACATAAATTTATTATTAAGTGGTATACCATAGTATATACGAATGATAGGAAATTTAATAAAAATTATTGTCGAACATGACAGGAAGAACGGAATAATAAAAAATCAAACAAAATAAAAGAAATATGACCAGAATATATGTTATGGAACGGAAGAAGAAATAATAAATTTTTTAAGAAAAAAAATATATGCTACAAAACAGAAGATGAAATAATATAAAAAAAGGAAAAATGAAAGGAAAAAAAAAAAAAGACTAACCATATCTTTCATCAACATTAGATTTCTTTTCCAATATTATTATCTATACTTAAAAGTTATAACTTTTTCGGTTAAAGGAAGAAAAACACTGCTACAATTGATCACATGGCTAACCCCTTTCCATAATCTGGCCACGTATCAGAAATTTTTCTAAACAATATCTTTCACTATCTCATAATCCAAGCTAACATTTAATTATAAATTTAATATACAATTATATTTAATTATTAGATTATTTCATATTAGAAAATATTTTATTTTATATTTAATTAATAAATTATTTTCAAATTATCTCCATAATAGTTATACATTAATTAATAGTATAAATAAGGAAGTTATCATTTACACAATAAATTGAATATGATGTAACTTTGAATTTAATTTTGAAAATTATATATAATTAATAATTATGATAAGGTTGTAATTATCCTAAAAATATACGAAATCTTAATTAAGAAAATAAATTTTAATTTAGGACATTTGTGAAATTTCGTAGTAAATTTAGTTCTTTTTTCTAAATCTTTCTTTTTAAAAATAGAATAATTGACCAACTATTTACGGCCCATAACAAAATTTTAATCCAAACCCAAAATGGATAACTAAAATTTTAACTCAAGCCCAAAGTATCCATATTTTTTTGCTATAGGATGTAAATACTTTCCATTTTCTTCTATTTATGTAAATTCGCCTAAAATGAAACTAAACTATTAATTAAAAGCTAAATTAAATATCTTATATTTAACTTAATATTTGAGTCATATTCAATATAAGTTTCTCTCATAACCAATCGTTTTAATATGAATTCGATTCACATTAAATTAATATTTGAATTCATTCAAATATTTTATTTCTCATAAATTAATTTAAAATCATACTCAAAATTAAAAATTTATATAATAATGTATCAATATAAATTATACTAATTTTCAAAGTAAATTTAAACATTTTAAATTACAACCAATATAATTAAATCTCATTACCCTTTACGAGCTAGGAAGGGGACCAATGCACCTACAAATCAGAAGCTACAACGATATGAGATTAATTGGCTAAACTCATTAATCATATTAATCAATATTCGTTAACTATGTGTACACTCTACTAAAGACTCACAACTAATCTCTTCTCAATGTAAATATATTTATGTGTCCACGTATATAGACCAATAATAGTAAGTTAGTCCTTCACGAGTATTCACAACACTAGTTGGATTAAATTACTGTTTTACCCTTGGATCACCTCTAGACCTTAAAACCAGTGCTCCTCTAATGAACAACTTGTCTATAGTCCAACCAATAAACAGAAACCTCTCTCGTGACATAGAGAGGGTAGGGCCATTTGTTCAAGTCCCGAAGACATCATTTAAGAAAATACTAATCTACTTACCCTAAAGTCGGGAAGAAGTGAATTCCATCTTATGTGATTATGTTTCTATCTCTTTACTTGGTCTTGTCCCCAAAATAATAAGCATATTGAGTCGACAATCTAGCCATTCTCACCTGTCCAAATCAAAGGACAATCCTCGAGAACAGGAGTTCATAATACACTCATGATTAAGACAAAGTTACCTAGGTCATCCTAATTAAATAGAAACATAACTAATTAACGAAGTTACATCTAGTGGTTATTATTCTGTGGTCTGGTCTTATGCAAACTCATTGCATAGGATACTCTCACTCGCATGCCACTTACACTAACACGTTGGATCATTGCGTTTGTATCAAATATAAAGTAAGTTGTATCCATAGTGTTGCCAGAATAAGGTACCCAACCTTATCCCTATACTATGGACCATTTAAGCTAATCTCGAACATTGATCCTTGTGTCTCTACATACTGTTCAAGACTCATCAAACAGCTTAGAATGTTAGTTTATTGGATTTGGGTTATTAAGACAAAAAACTAATAATATAATCAATAACATTTATTATAATAATAATAATTTATTAATAACGTGAATGAATTATATTTACGATCTATAAATTTTAGAACATAAATCCTAACAGTGTGTAATATACAATGCTCGAATTGCCACATCAAAATGGTGTCGCAGAAAGGTGTAGTTGTACATTGATGAAAATGGTGAGGAGTATGATGAATGATAGTGGTATACCTATTTCATTGTAGATGTATGCATTGAGAACAGTCGTAGACATATTGACTAGCATACCTAATAAAATAGTTCCTAAGATACCTTATGAACTATGAACATCTAGGAAGCCTAGTTTAAGACATCTTTATGTTTTGGGCTGTCAAGTTGAACGGAGGATATATAATCCACATGAAAAGAAGTTGGAAACCAAGATCATTAGTAGTTTTTTCATTAGATATCTGAAAAGGTAAAAAAAAATTTATAGATTTTATTGTCCTAACCGTATTACGAGAATTGTAGAGTTTGGAAATGCTCACTTCATTGAAAATGGCAAAGTTAGAGGGAGTGTAGGAGCAAGTGATGTAGAGATAAGAAAGTAATTGATAAACCAAAATCGATTAAGTAATTCATCTCAAATTGTTGTTCCTATTATTGTGGCACAACCACAAGGCATTAATATGGAACAACAAATAGATATTCCAAACCCAACAAAGGATGCCATTTTTCAAGAATAGGAGGAAAAACCTCAAGTTAAGGAGCAAGTGCAACCTCAAGAAAAAATAACATTAAGGAGGTCTGCTAGAGAGTATATTTAGTTTATGCACTTGAGTATGAAAGCGACTTGAGCAATGATAACAACTCGATCACTTTTGATGAATCCATGAGCAGTAAAAATTCTAATTAGTTAATGGCCATGAATGAAGAGTCAAAATCTATGAATGACAACAATGTTTGAAAAATGACAAATTTGTTGAAGGATTCTAAAAGAGTTGGCTGCAAAAGACCGGACAAAGTGAGACTCTAAAGACAATGTTGAGAGGTACAAGGTCAGACTTATTGTCAAAGGTTAGACTCAAAAGAATTACATTGACTACAAAGATGACATTAACTACAAAGGGACTTTCTTTTTTATTTCTAAAAAGAACTCTTGAGAATTGTAATGGCTTTGGTAGCTCATTTTGATTTTGAGCTTCACCAAATGATGTTAAAACAACCTTTTCTCTTCTATGGAGATTTGGAAGAATAAATATGTATTAACCAAACCACAGGTGCGAGAAATCTTATATGTAGGTTGAAGAAATCAATCTATGGATTAAAACAATCTTCATGACAATTGTATTTGAAGTTTAATAATACCATATTATCATATGAGCTTGTAGAAATGACCATTGAGCAGTGTATCTACATGAGATTGTGAGAAGTAAATTTGTAATCCTTGTAGTATATGTAGATGATATTCTTCTTGTTGCTAGTGATCATGGGTTATAACATGATGTTAAGGATTACCTTTCTAACAACTTTGAGATGAAGAATATGGATGAGATTTTCGATGTGATTGAAATATAAATATTTCGAGATAGATCACAAGGAATTTTGGGGTTGTTTCAAAAGGCTTACATCAACAAAGTTTTAGAAAGATTTAAAAAGAAATCATGTACCACATAGTCAAATTTCCATCTAGAAGGGATAAATTTAATTAATCTCAGTATTCCAAGAATGATTTGAAGCGTAAAGAAATGGATAATATCCCTTAGCTTCTTTGGTTGAGAGCCTGATGTATGCTCAAACTTGTACTAGACAAGGTATAAGCTTTGTGATCGATATGTCAATCAAATCTTGGACTATTTCGTTGGAGAGTTGCAAGGAAGGTTTTAATGTATATGCAAGATACCAAAGATCACATGCTCACATATAGAACAACTAGTAATCTTAAGGTTGTTTGTTACTCAAACTTAAGCTATGTCAGATATTCGAATACCCGAAAGTTCACATTTGGTTATTTGTTCCTTCTAGTTGATGGAGTTATCTCATAGAAATGTGCTAAGCAGTTTGTCATGGCTACTTTCACTTTGGAGACTAAATTTGTGGCATGCTTTCAAGACATAGTTCAATCATTGTGGTTGTGCAATTTTATTGGGGGTTTAGGTATCATTGGTATCATTTCTAAACCAATGAGAATATATCGTGATAATACGACAACTGCGTTCTTCTCTAGGAGCGATAGGTACCGAAAGAATGCCAAAGAAATGAATTTAAAGTATCTATTTGTTAAAAAGAAGATACAAAATCAAAGAGTTCAGATAGTGCATATTGGCACCAAATATATGATTGAACATCCATTAACTAAAGAACTAACTCCTAAGACATTTATTGGTCATGTTAGTGAAATGGGGAGTAGTCGTGAAGTCCTTGTGTAGCAAATGATTGGTCATAATTTGGCTTCATCACATTTATGTTTATTTGAAAGTATAGATATCGACATTTGTTTGGATTTTTCTTATCTATAAATCATATTTCAACTGTGAAGAATGTTAGAAATTTTGATTTTTAATATTAATTCAAATAATTTAAGTATTTGATAGTTGTTATGATTGAAGAGGCAATTATCCTATATAAATCTCTTCATCTCATATCATGAAATTTATAAGTCTAAGTGGTGTTACATGAAGTTAGAAGAATAGAGATGGTTTTGTTGTTAATCATGGGTGGTTATCAATATAGTGGACTTGGTAGTTATCCCAAATGTGGGTACTTATCCGAGATTTGGGTTACCCAAGTTTATGGGCAAATTATCCATGTAGTGAAGGAGATGGAAGTTACACGAGATGTAGGTAGTTACCTAAGTTAATGGTGAGGGTTATTCCTGAAATGTAAGAAATTGCCTGTATACAAGTATAGACAACTCTTCTCTTCTAACTTTTTTTTCTTTTTTGGTGAGTGCTCCCTTTTAAAAATCCCTACGTGGCTTTTGTTTAGGAAAGAACAACACACTCTCTATTAGTCAAAGTTTAATTCATTGAATTAAACAAGTCCTTATATATATCACCAAAGGGCGACTTGAAATAATATACGGTATTGGGATTGGAAGACATCAATAGAATTTTTTGGATATTCATCCTAAAATGAAGTGTTCATTCCTTTATGATATGTATTTTGGTTGGTTTAGTTAACCTATTAGATTATGTTGTAATGATCAGTTCTGCATTTGAGTTTAATTTTTTGCTAACATTAATGACAGGGAGAGGCTGGTATTTTGAATAAGAGGGATGAAGAATTTTCATTCCTTCTTTTCTTTCCCCCACAAGGTTGATATGATAACTTTATGTATGCATCCATTAGTGGCAAGCTTTACAACTTCTGCACAATGATGATTTCAATTAGTGAGCTTTTCTACTGTAAATCATATTTATCAAACCAGTTTTTCTAAATCTTATGGTTGAAGGTAGGGTCTATCAATGTAATGTAACATAAGATCATATAAAAGAACGAAACTCTTTCTTCAAGATAGAGTGAAAAGATCCATCCTTCCAAACCTCGACGATAAAGCCAGGATCAAGTTCAACAATAAAGTTCTTGTTGTCGATGGTGAAAGATGTGAGAAAAGAGAAATGATCGGAACATATCCTT
>JBBPDI010098325.1:0-11010 GCA_037974545.1 Cucumis variabilis | reverse complement strand
TGCCCAGAACAAAAAACAAACACAGCATGTCTAATTCTAGAATCAATTACTCAACCATAATGCCAACCCTCATTCTACAAATGGAATCCAATGTATTCAGACATGTTTCAAACATAAGAAGCCTAATTTTTCCTTTACCATAACAAATCTAAACACCCTAGGACAAAATCCAAACATGCCATATTGATTTATCACACAATGACTCATATTTTATAAACATTCAAAGATGCTAACAAGTGACTTATTTTCATATTTAACTACTGTACAAACTTCATTATGTACAAAACCCACATTCAAAATATAACTTCCATTCATTCAAAACAAACTACAGATTTAAAAGGGGGAAAAAGTATACCTCTTGGAGAAGTTGCTGTCAGAAGTGACAGTAATTTTACTCTTCTCACGAGTAACAGAGACGGAATCCCGAAGAGCTCCAGCCTCCCCTCCAACTTAATAAAGTTTTTTTCAATGGTTGATTTGTTTGTTCATTGAAAATTCATGACAAGCTTGTAGAATACTGATTTAACAAATTTTAAAAAATAAAATCAAAAGACTTCATCGTCCATAAAAAAATAATGAAAATAAACTAATTTTGGAAAGAAGCTTGAAGATGGATACGAACATAAACTACTATGAGAGATTAAAGTCGAAAATAAACTACACTCTTAGGAAATCGATGGTGGACACAAACAAAGACACACGGACAGAGACAAGAAGATGGACAAAGAGACGCCAGAAGTAGAGTCATAATAGAGACAACGACGGAGAGATAGACGCAAACAAAAATCGATTAGAGAGATGGACGCAAACAGAAATCGACAAAGAGAAGACACTTGAACAAAAATCGTGAGAGAGAAAAGGATGGATAGAGAGACGAGGATGGATGGAGAGATGGACGTGAAGAGAAATCGACGGAGAGACGACTATGGGTTAAACAAAAATCATGAGAGGGAAAAGGAAGGAGTATTGTGGGTATCGTCTGCGTGTGAGAGAGGGAAAAGGAAAGATGAAATGTGAAAATGGACTCCAAATGGGGGAAATAAAAATTTGGGTGGGATAAATAATATTAATTTCTTTTTCCACTTTTTTTTTTCAATAGCCCAATTTTAAATGGGCCATCTTTCAAGGCTATTAAAAGCCTTATTTCTTGTAGTGAATTGTTGTGGTATATATTTCTGATTTAATTAATGTCATGTTAGTGTTATATGTGGTTTGAACATTTTTGTAATTATATGCAATGTTAGTTTTTCGATAAGAAATGTGTGAATGTTGTTAACTAAAATTGTTTGGGTATATTATGTATATTAATATTAGAGAATATTTTATTTTTCAGTTTTCAATTTCTCATGGAATCAACATGCATGTGGTTTCCTATGTATTTTACATATGTGTTACGTTATGGTCACTAATACAAAACTGAGCTTCAATATCAGTTTAAAACAACATATTTGATAGTGTTATTAAAGCCTTTTAATGTCGATTGGACTTTAATGTCAGTTTAAAACAGACATTAAAGGTCTTTAATATCGGTTTTAAATCAACATCTTTGATAGTGTTATTAAAGTTCTTTAATGTCGGTTGGATTTTGATGTCGGTTTAAAAATAATATTATTTATACCAACATTAAAGAGGCGAACAATGTCGTTTTAAAACCGACATTAAAGCCTTGTTTCTAGGTCTATTTTATAATTTATTTTTATTAAATTGTTGCATTATTGTCCATTTTTTATGACGTCAAATAGTTTAAACCCAGCATTATGGGTTCGTGTAGATAAGTATTTTTATATTATTTTATGTTGCTCCAGCATAGGTCCACCGGATGATGAATGCTCGGTTGCTGCATTGGACGATCTTGCTTCATCCTCTTTAACTTAAAATTTCTTGAGGGCTTCGAAAAGGGGAATTCTCTCAAACATGATGACTGAAAACACAAAGAGAAATGAACTAAAGGTATAAAATGGGGTGGAAGCAAAAAGGAGGAATCAATACGGTGATGAATGAATAAAATGAACACTTGAAGTTAAGTGAAGGTTGTGTTTGGCTAGAGGTTCAGATTCAAGGTTTTTGGGTGGTTTAAATAAGCATTCTTGACCAGGGTTTAGGGTGTGGTTATGACGTGGTTAACATCGTGTGTCAATAAATGTGACGTGAAAATCTATTACAAACGGTTTAGTTCTCGATGTACGTCATACTTATTACTCTTTAAAATTTAGAACTTTAAAGAGAGATGAGATGTTTGTGTTTTCTAGAACCTTAACGATTCTTGATGAAACCCTAAACTCAGCCACATCTTACAAGAATATTAAAACACCTAATGGTTTTGACACAAACCCTCTCGTGGACTAGCTTCATTGCCTACAGACTTTGCAACATGACTCGTGCTCCCTAGATTGAGAATAATATACAACTTAATACTATAAAACTAATTTACACGTATACAAATAATTACAAGTACACTAAACACAAAATTTTATGGATGCAATTGTAGAGAAGATGGATACTTTAAAAATGCATCTTCGCGTTTAGGTTCTTGGTGAGGAGGAGTTATGGCCTCATCGCATTCTACTCCGCATAGCTTCCTAACACCACTTCATTTCTCCTAAACTTTCTTGATTTTCTACAACATGACTCTCTGCATCTTGATTGTTTCTCGCAATAAGTCTCTGCTCCCATTCAGTCATTCCATTGTCCAGACAAACTATCTTAGACCTTGATACACATTTAGCTAAGATATTCATCTTGCTAAACTTAATGCGAGGAAACTTTCTTTGACACCTTAATCAGATTAGACATTCGTAAATTCATGCATCTTGAGGTGCTCAACTTCCTTTGAGATTAAACGCATCCATTGATATTGCTTATCAAAGAAAGCACTTGACCTTCGGGCTAGTTCAAGCAATCACAAATTACTTTAGTACCTTGAACCTCTTCACACGTTCTTCGACTGAACGCTTGATTCACCAAGATCAAGTGTTTTGCCTAAAATCAAAGTAAAGAACCTACTCTAGTGTTTGAAAAATTAATTCTCCAGCAACAACACCAAAAACTTGCTTATTGTTTTTTTCTTCACGAAACTCTCACCCAAAATTGTGTTGGTTGTGAACGTGAATTGTTTTGAAATTGGAATTGTGTTTCATGAGACTTATTGTCGCATAAGTTGTGTTGTCTTTGAGAACAATGTTCTAAGAAATTTTCCTATAATCAAGGCACACAAACTTATTTAACCAAGTCAACATTGTACGACCTTGTTGTAGTTTGCATGCTTGTGGCGTGATGACATGTCATTGAATACGGATCATTGCATGCAAAACGATCTCCAATATTTTCTTCATCATATAAGTGAACATAATCATTGCATGAAAAATGCTTCCAATATCCCCACCAACTATTTCTAAGTCCGTGTTGTGCAAGTTTTCCTATTTCTTGTCCAAGTGTAAACAAAACAATAGGGTGCTAGGTGTTATGACAAGTGAGTTAACTAGGTGTTATGACAAGTGAGTTAAAAGAATATAAAAAGAATCATAACTGCCTATTTACACCTAGAGACTCATGCACAAAGAAATAAATTATGACAAGATAGAGGATTGAGCGAACTAAACTTGTGTTAAGGAAAGGGGTGAAGGAAAGTCTCATGCTATTAGGCGAATAAGCTATACCACCACCTCAATGCGATAAAACTTGCCTAACTAGTTTATGATTAAGGCGTGCTCATCTCGGAGTCATTGAATGCCACACTTGGTCTCCTTTTGGGATCCAAATGGCTAAGACTAACTAAATAAGTTATATCTAGCAGTACTTACTTATAATACTTATAAGACTTCATGTTTAAGGACAGCAACCTCTCGAAACCTAATGTCCACGCTTGTCCACCTTTTGGAATACAAATGATGAAATTCATCTCGTATAAGTCAAGAAAACTCTTCCTTGTGCGTGTTAGCCACATTCTTGCTACTTACCCTTTCGGGTAGCTGGCGACATACACTGGCCAAGTGATGAAAATAACTCAGGCTAACACGATAAAGACTCTAAGTAAGACTTCTTATTGAGCATGTATCCAATGTCTAAACTACAAATAACATAAAGACAAATGCACAATACATAGATGGATGGACTGAGAAATGTATAAATATACATTGTATTAAAGAATGAACGCCTTCAGCCACTGTTCAATATAAACAAATACAATGTAAAGAAATAGAAAAAAGAAAAGAAAAGAAAAGAAAAGATAATACTAGGCAGAGATCAGAATGGAATCTTCTTCACTCAGACTACATGCTTTCACTCTACACACTATACAAGTGCTTTATAGATGGTGGTAAGGCTAATCCTTGCCACCAACTCTCTAGGTTTTGGTCAATTAAGACCTTTATAACCTATATAGGCCTTCTTTTCTCAGTGATGATAGGCCTTCTTATATAGGCTTCTTTCGGTGGGAAATTTATTGTTATGACCATGTCAACGCTGAAAGCTATCCTTTTTGTCAAGTCACATCACTCCAACTACTACTTTTGTCTATTAGTAGACCTCTTCTCCCGTGGTAATTTGGTCTTCTCACCTTATCTTTGTACGAGTTCCTCTGCGATTTGTCAGCTTATTCTTTTGTTAATAATCATGCATTTTGACACTAAAAATGGATTAAAGCAGGCATGAAGCTTATGTAAAATGCATTTCTAAATAATTATGTATTTACAACATAAGTTACGCATTTTGACACACTTACCATGCGTTTTTTGTTCCATTATTCTATCTAAGAGGCCATAATAACTTGTATTTTTACAAGTTATCACACCCCTAAATTTGGAATAATGCTTGTCCTCAAGCACCATTTTCTTCAATGACTTACATTCCCCTTAATATTTCTAAGCATCTCAAAATACAATCAAGTTTTATTCATTATTCAGAGTGTACTCTCATTGCTTACTTCTCGCTATAAAGATATTTCTGAGTTCAAAAAGCGGCAAGCTTAGTACTCAAAATATCCTTGTTCATTCACTAAAATAAATCTTATTTTTCAAAATTAAATATGGCTAAAACTTTTAAAGAGTTTTGGATCCTTTTATTCGGCGAAAGAATACTTTTTTATTTAGTTATTTACTTGCAGTTCGACGTTGAGTGGAAAATCATAGGTACTCTATGAGCCTATTTCTCTCCTCAACTATAACTCTCATCGCCTCTTATTACTCAACTCTCTAATTTTTACTTTTAAAGCAATGCTTCTTATTTTTGTGAGAGGAGGCAACATAGGAGTTGTTATTTTAATTGAGTGAATGTATACTAAAAGAAATTTCATATGTGGCCATATGTCAAACCATTAGCTTTTTTTAATGACATCAACTTATCTAGTTATTCTAAAGGAGTTTGTTATTTCATCGCTTATACTTTAAACCAGTAACTTATTTTTCATAGTAAACTCGAAATAATTTCTTGAAGCCTTGACAAAACAACTATGTACTATAGTTTTTCTTTGTTCGTTCCTTCCCAAGCATCTAAATTTTAAACACAATCCAATATCATTGAATACTTGAACTTAATCGTATATTTAATTCTTTGAAGAAAAAAAACCACCGATAAGATTACAAAACAGTCAGTTAAGTTGATTACGCCTTACTCCTCTACTTCCCTAACTTCTCTCTTGTGCATTTCAACATGGCGGCATTTTTTTCTAAATTCCACCACCAAAATCCTTCACAATAAATTCATAACATTCAAGCTATTCTAGTTTAATACATGCAAAGTCATGGGCATAAATATAAACTTATATCATATAACATACTTGACAAGTGACGAAGGACCGTAATAGCCATAGGGATAAAAATCAAAGACTCACATCGTAATTAGTCAGTCTACAAAACCTAAAAACAGAGCCTCTAACACTAATTGTAACGACTCAAACTTTTAAACTAAGTAAAGGTCATTACTCAAAGTCAAATAATCATTTACACTTTTTTGAAAATAGGAAACTAGAATTTTTATAAAATTAATACCAAATAACCCAACCTAATTCAAAATTAATTTATTTTTTTTTACTAAAAATTAAGGTTTGATGGGTATAGCAAAATCGAAATCAAAACTCACCAAAACTTACCCCAAATGGCTCAAATAGCTTAAGGAAAATGTCACGGTTTAGGGGGTTAGCTCGTGTTGCAAGAGACTCGGCTTGGATGGACAACGAGGGACTCGGCTCAAAAACAAGTGGCAGACAGAGGCTTCGACGGATGGATCTGCTTAGGATGCACAATGTGGAGAGACCGTTGGACGTTGCGGCTCGAGGGAAGATGATGAAGAACTTCGACTCGGCAACGAAAGTCACAGGATGAAAGGAGGTTGGGCTGAACGGAGCTTTTCGGCTTCGTCTGGGCGTGTGGCAGATAGTGACCGCAGAAGGACATCAACAGAGAGGAAGATCGAAGAAGACTGACATGGCAGCTTTACGCTTTTTCTTTGGTGAAGAGAGGAAAGAGATGGTGAATAGTCTTTGCATGCAAATCGAAAGGGTTTGAATAATAATAATAATTTTTTTTCATAATTTCATTTCCTTCTTCAATCAAACAAGACTAATCGATTATTTTTCCAAATTGACCTTATTAAATATATGCATAAAAATATACATATTTATTCATCTTTTCTCTCTCTTCACTTAATTCTCCATCCAATCAACTTTATCTCTTTTTCCAAAATAAATAGACTTTTACAAATAATTATATTTTTTTTCAAAATATAATTAATTTCCTTCCTTTTTTTAATATATATCTTCTCTTCAAATAATTGTCTTTTTCTTAAATAATTATATTTTAACAAATATAATTGTCTTTGCCTTTTTCCATAATAATTACATGTATATATATAATTATCAAATCTCGAACAAAATTTTCACCCTACAATTTAATTAAATAACTGAGGGGATAAAAGCCCTATGGCAGCGGAAGATTTAAAGAACCATTACTCAGTTTAATTTGGAAATCTTAAAATACCAGTACTTTGGCAAAAATTTAGAATCAAAATTCTAAATAAAAACTAAGCATGCTTTTAATTTAAAAGATACAGATTACAACCAATATAAATAAATCTCATTACCCTTTACGAGCTAGGAAGAGAATCTAATGGACCTACAAATTAGAAGCTACAACGATTTGAGATTAATTGGCTAAACTCATTAACCACATTAATCAATATTCGTTAACTGTGTACACTCCAATAAAGACTCACAGCTAAACTCTTCTCACTATAGATATATTTCTGTATCCACGGCTATAGACCAATAACAATAAGTTAGTCCTTCACGAGTGTTCGTAACACCAGCTGAGTCAATTTATCGTTTTACCCCGGGCTACTCTAATCATTAAATACCAGTGTTCCTCTAATGAACAACCTGTTTATGGTCCTACCAATAAACAAAAACTCCTCTCGTGCCATAGAGAGGGTAGGGCTCTTTGTTCAAGAACTGGAGACACCATTTAAGGGAACACTCATCTACTTACCCTAAAGTAGGAAATAAGTGAATTCCATCTTGTGTAATTATGTTTTCAGCTCCTCACTCAGTATTGTCCCCAAAATATTAAGTTTATTGAGTCGACGATCTAACCACTCTCACCCGTACAAATCAAAGAATAATCCCTCGCAAACAGAAGTTCATAACCCACTCAGGATTAAGACTAAGTTACCTAGTTCATCCTAGTGAAATAGAAACCTAACTAGTTAACGGAATTACATCTAGTGGTTACTTTTCTGCAGTCCGATCTTATGCAAACTCATTGCATAGGATATCCTCACTCTCATGTCAAATACACTAACGTTGTATCAAATATAAAGTGAGTCGTATCCATAGTGCTACTAGGATAAGGTACCCAATCTTATCCCTATACCATAGACCCTTTAAGCTGATCTCGAACATTGATCCATATATGTCTCTACATACTATTCAAGACTCATTAAACAGCTTAGGATGTTAGTTTATTGGATTTGGGTTATTAAGAAAAACTAATATTATAATCAATAATAATTATTACAATAATAACACTTTATTAATAACGATCGATGGATTATATTTACAATCTACGAGTTTTAGGACATAAATCCCAACAATAACATCCAAATTATTTAATTAATTCCAATATCCACAAAACCAAATAATTTCCATTAAATGAAAAATAAAAATTAAATAACGTCCAATAAATTAAACCTAATTAAACAAAACTAAGATAATTATCTCCAAAATTATCTTAATTTTTAGGACGTTCAACATAGCAATCCTTCTGGAGAGATTTTCCTGTCAACAGAGGTCCTTTGATGAGAGTATTCAGTAGATACCTAGATTTTCAACCGCTAATACTAGTTTAGAGATGAGGACCTCTACGGACACCTAGATTTCTCATCTCATAGTAGCTATAACTAGATAGGACACTACTAATCCCTAGATTTTCATCTCGTAAGTATCGTATCACGAGATAGGGTTTCCATACCTAGTTTATCATTTTTTGTTGTGTGATTCTTTGTGGTATAGCAACTAAAAGAGAAAGTTTGAGGTAAACTGTTTGAATTTGATAAATTATTTATGTTAAGAGTTAACCTTTAAATATTAACTAGTTAACCTTTAAATATTAACTATTTCAAAAGCATGCTTTATAAAATAGTCACTCACTGGACTAAAATAGCTATTCACTTGTTGTGCTAGTTTGTTGTTATATTTTTGTTTACTTAGTGGTTAGTAGTTCAAAATAAAGCTACGTCTTGTACATATATAAGTCTTAAGTTCAAAAGTTAGTCGGGATGTTGAAAGATTGTTCTTGTTGAACATGTGTATATAATTATTAGTATGTAATTTTCTTTTTAAACAGTGTTTTGTTCCATAGAATCACTTAAATAATTAAAGATATTATTAAAGCTACTGGCCTGTTAATTAAATTCTAAAGTTTAGGCTACATTTATGCGTTAAAAGTCAGCAGTTAAGTGTCAGCCGATATCGTTTAGAAGGAGAATGATGACGGTTGACTTCACGCCATTTCTCAGATCGAGATTAGGTGATTCGAGAGGATGCCTAACAAGTACATTTTTGTCTAAATCGGCTACCACCTTACTTCATTCAAAGGCTACCAACCACGTTTGTCATTTTGTGTTTCTTCATTTCTTGTTTCATCTCATCGTGTGGTTTGTCATCTCATTGCTTTATATTTCAATGCGTGCAAGTTTTGATCTCCTTCTTTCTATTTCACGCTTAAGGCTACAACTTTTATTTCTCAATAAACAATGGCTTGTTTCTATCAACTCCTCGGTTCAAAGTCATCAAAATTCATAATCTATGTATATTGGGTTTTATAAACTTATGATTGCATAACTTGAGTTTTTCTTATGATTTTTATTCTAAGTTGGTTCAGGCTTTTTAACTTTTCTAATTTTTCTAAATAAAAAGTAAGAATAACTTGTCTTTCTACAAATTATCAAATTTTCATAAAACATTAAATATTTACTTACAAGTTAAATATTTACTTACAAGTTAAGATTCCTACCTGACAAGTTGCAACCTTTTAAATTTTAAGGTCATCCAAAAAAATACATAGAATCTGAATTTCCAGATTCCTCGGAGTCCCTAATGAATTATGTACTAATTTATTTCATGTACCTACATTTGTGAAGGTTTGAGTATATGGTTGAAAATTTTCTATTAACCAGAAATACGTAGGTGAAAGGTTTTGTCCTTCAAGCGTGATCATTCAATTAGTATGGTGTTGAACATTGGTTGTTTGAAAACCAGTTGAAGTTATTCCCTCAGCTTTTATCCTTTTTCTTTTTCTTTTTCTTTTTTCTTTTTCTTTTTTTTTTTTTTGTTTGTTTGTATTATTATGTTTAGAATGCATGTTTTAGTACAACTTTCAATCTAATTTTATCAATTACATTGTGGTAGAGTTCAAAATATCCAACATAAGAACAAGTTCTTTTTTGAAGTCAAATTTGTATAGCTTTCATAGGATTGTTTATCAATTCAATTATTATTGAGGGTTATACTTATGGTTGTGGGGTTTACCTTGAATAAGGAAGCTATCAAATATACTTGAGCTAGGCAGTTTCCTTTACCATAAGTAAATGATAAGACATGAAGCAAGTCCAATACCAAAATATTAGGAAATGACTCTCCAGCATCAAATGGAAGAACCGTGTACAACAACAAAACCTAAAAGAACTCAACACCAACCACTCTAAAACCAATATGCAACTAATGCTTAACATAGACTAATATTACATATGATCAAACAACCACAGATTAGACAAGCATGAATCTCCAAGATTCCGAATAGTTATTGATTCATCAATTATCACTTGAATGCGCCAAGTATTTATATATATTCTTTACATTTATAAATATTTCAGGTCTCAACAAAAACTATATAAGTTTATATAGCCTCAAAATAAAATTCTTGATATTCTACACCATACGTTTAAAATTTGAAACTCTCATAATTTATTATCCTAATTAGCTACGATGTTAATGTAACATAGAAACAAAATAAAAATACATTAGATTGAAGATATTATATGACGCCTATTGAATAATGTAATAGGTATCATAAATCAGAATTTTTTTTTCTTTAATCAACCAACTATAAATATATTCTGAAATCCAAAAAGTAGTGATTATGAAGTTTGAAAAGTTAATAACGTGTCTCCATTTTTTTTGTTCTTTTCTTTTTTTTTTTCACCATAAGAAAGAAACTGTAAGACATAAGTTTACAAATCCAAAAAATCATTTAATTTACCAAACTTACTTTTATTTGCTATTTTCCTGTCTTTCGTTGAATAAAAGCCTAAACATGTTTAGATAATTCATTTTAGATGTTTTTAAAAAAAAAAAAAAACAAGAAACTATTAATATATATACATATATATTCTACTAAAGCAAATAACAAATTTCAAGTATAAGTACAATAATAGAATTCCCAATTTCCTAAGTAATCTCAAAATTATAAATATAAAATTTATTATGTAAATAGGTTCTCAAACAAACTTGTGTATTTACTG
>JBBPDI010098311.1:0-11012 GCA_037974545.1 Cucumis variabilis | reverse complement strand
CGCGAAACGAAAATCTACAAACAGTAACTTCTGAAAAAGTCAAACGGTAGAAGCAAGGAAACATAATTTCAAGGGCGTTAGCTGAGATTCTATACTTACAAACAATAACCTGCTATTGATCTGAAATTGGGTAATCGATGATCACGATGAGAAAGGTAGTGGAATAAGAAAAAAGAAATGGTGAAGGTACAAAGAAAGAACAATAGAGGGACGGCAAAGCTAGTTTCAGGACAACAGGAAAATTAGGATTGAATGAGGAAGTTACCTACTCAAATGAGAATCAAATTTGGTTGATGGGCAAAGTTGTAGAGCTTCCAATCGAGCTCACCGTCTGACTTGTCTCTGTTTCTTTGGGTGTTCATGCGTAAGGAGAAAGAAATGAAAAAGAAACAGAGTCGGACCCACTTTCCAAAAAGGACTTCGGAATGCTAAATGGAAACTAAGAGAAACAAAAAAAAAACTATTTTGATCCTTAGAAATTCACGTCATCCAACATTTTTAGTGATTGAAATAACGAAAACATTAGTGGTTTAATGGAATATTTGATTAGATGATCCTCGATTGATTGTGCGATTATTTTAAAATAAAAATTAAAAAAAAAAGAAAGGAAGTCAAGAGACCTTTAGAATACAAATAATATTGAAGGAACTAAGAAGGAGAGGCACACTGAAGGAAGCAACTTGAGAAAGAAACTTCATCTGCATGCAGTTTTCTTTCTCGATTGTTAGTAATAGAAAGAAGAAAGATTCTTCTGTCAGAAGATATTTATTAAGCACATTGAGAGAGAATATGAGGATATGGCTTCTCGTTAGGGGCAGCGTTTGATTTGAGTGGGTCTTCTTCTTTGGAAAATGGAGAGATTTATCGGGTTGATAGATTTCTTAGTTGCTTAGCCTTCCCTATAAATGATAGTTTTTTTTTTCTTTGTGTATGTTGGTGGTTTGACTTATCATATGGTGGTTCTCTTCTTCTCAAAAAAAAAAAAAAGGAAAGTTTGTTGGACATGGTTGCACTAAAAAGATGAAGGATCCACAACAAATCTCAAATGAAATCCACAAAAAAAATTCTAAGATACACAAATACATATGAATCCAATCAAACTAAAAACTCTGGATAGTTGGTTCTTGCAAAAGAATCTTTCTTCTTTCTCTTTATTAAAATTGAAAATGAAAATTGCAGATGAAGGTTCTTTATAGCCTTAGTTTTAGAAAAACAAACACAAAGAAGAAAGAAGAATTTGGTTTGCTTAGAGTGTGAATTTGTGATAGATCCCCAATTGTATTACAATATAGTAGAAGGAAGAAAGAAGGAAGAAGGAAGAAGTACCTGCCAATAAGGGAGAATGGAGTAAGAGTGAGGAGGACCACGTTGGTGGAGACCATAGCTAGTTACATGAAAATGAGTTAAAAGGGAAAGGAGTCTAAGAGAGAAAGGGGGGATTCGTTTTGTGAGGTTTACGCTGCCAATTTCCTTGAGAGAAAGGAGGGGCAAAGGAGTTGTATGGTATTTTATATTTTTATTTTCTTGTATCGTTCTTCTTGTTCTTGATTGTTGTTTAAGGATTGGAAGTATCAATTCTATGTTGTAATTTTCTGAGTAATCTATCAATATATACAAACTCACATTTTGGTGTTCCATCATATTGGTATCATAGCACTTACACCTAGGAAAGAGATTGCAATGGCACAAAACAGAATCAAGAAGAAGTTGGAGACATTTGATCAAGAAATATCTGAAATACGTGTAGAATTAGATAAGCTACCAACGGTTGAAGAAAACATATCATCCATCGCAAAAAATATTGAACGATTGGGCCTGCATGTTGAAAAGCAGCAACAACAACAACAATTGTTACTAAAGTATATTGAAGAGATGGTGAAAGAGAATTTGACGATGATTGAAGGAAAAGAAGGATAATCAAGTTAAGGGAAAATTATTAAAAATATGATTGATTGAAGCAACTCAATAGTGAAGGAAGTTAAAATTGAGGACAAAACAATCCAGTCGGAAGGAGAAGATTCAAGGAACAATCGAAGTGTAACGCCTCAAGCCTAGGATTCGGACCAGGATTTGAAATTCGGATCGACATCCCTTACGACCTGGCAGTATCATCCTTACTATCCTTAAAGGCTTATTAGAGTGAAATTCTCCTCACAAACTATCACCCAACATAGAATTGCTACAAGCTAAGCATGTTTAACTTTGGAGTTCCTATGATCGAGCCACCGAAAAGGAAGGTGCACTTTGTTGGTATAGGTATGAACTTTTAATTCTTTTAAGTCTTTCTTAACATTACTTTCATGTCCTCAGGATCCCTTTCATTCAGATGTGATATAAGTTCATTCATGTTTCCCTCTTAATCTCGGGCATTATATGCTCACCAACTTCTGCTTACTTCATCCCCGAACCACATCTTACTGGGAGAGGTTACTCTCTGATACCATTTGTAACATCCCAAGCCTAGGATTCTATAAGCCCTCATTCCTTTCTCCTTTTATATATTAATATTTTAAGTTGAAAAACAAGTTTAAATCCAATAGTCAATCTTTTAAGGTTGAATTATTTTAATAAGGTAAATTGGTTTTAATAAGAAAGTTTGGAACAAATTTAGTTTGGTTTAAGGCTTGGACTTTTTGAGGTATTGAAAAGAGCAAGTTAGGGGCAAAAAGTGAGTTTATTTTGAAAGTGACGGGTATTTTTTTTAATTTTATGAAGCAATTAAAAGAAAAAAAAGAGGAGAACGTCTTCAAGAGGTCTCGAGCGCCCCCTCCCCTTCTTTCGAGTTGTTCCCTCTTCTCCACCTTGTTCTCTTTCATCAATTGGCCGCCACACCCACCACCGCTTCCTCACGCTACAGGACAGCCACAAACTACGCCGCCCATCTCCTCCGCATCATCTAGTGTTGTGTTGCAGCCTTGTCTCCATCTATTGACGAGCCGCTCGATTCATCAGACAATGACGTGCACGTCGATGAGCAAAGACCCGCCATGTCGCCCTTAACACAATCGTGAGCTGGTTCTTCAACACCTCTCTTATAGTCGTCGTGTGCGATAGCTCGCCAGAGGCCAAGCAAATCTTTGTTCATCTCCATTCTTCTTGCAGATCTAACTCTTAGAGTAAGATTTTTCTGGTTTGGGATTGTTTTGTTTAGGTGATTTTGAATACCCATTAAGTTTAGATATAAATTTAACATTTCCCACAATATTTTGGAAGTTAGATTTGAATATTAGAGGAGTTGTAGCTATTGTCCAGTCGTTTGAGAACTCAAAATCGAGTGTTTTGACATAACTTTGGTAAATTTCTAAACTTATTGGAGTCAATCCTGAATACTCGTTTGATTCTAGTGCTATCTTTGAGTAACCCATGATGGTGGACAGTTAATTTGAACTTAGAAGGTACTTAGAATGTTACCCATTGAAATTAAGGGTACTATGTTGAGTTCTTGGTAACATTTGGAATAGTTTCCATAGACCATCTCTGGTTTTTTTGTAGTTTGAGCTATACAAGAAGAATTAAAATATAAGGTTAGATTCGTTTGAAAGTTAACTCAATTTCTAACAAGTTTCATTAGTAAAGTTTGAGCAAATTCTGAGGTTAAATGAATGATTTTTGAAGTAAAAAACAAATCATAGACTTTTCACGTAATTCAGAGAAGCCTCTAGTTTTTTTAGTATCCTAGAATGTATAGGTAGAAATAAAAGCTCTATTTGGTATGGTTAGAAAGCTTGTTAAATTTCCTACAACTTTCATGGAGATTTCTTGAACTAAAAATGATAGAAAGTAGGTTAAATTTCAGGATCAAAATTGGAAGTAAGCAGAAGATGGGAGTTTGCTTTACCGTGTTTCGAGAAAATTCTGTGTTAATTCTTGCCGAATCTCATTTCCATTACTTCAAGTAAGTTGTAAAGGGTTTCAAAATGAAGTGTTTGATATAAAATACATAATTTTTTATTAAGTATTAAAGAAGTTATGAGTAGTTCAAGTTAACCTTCTAAAGCTGGAAATTTCTGGAAAAGTACGAAATTAAAAACCACTAAGATTGATTTATGTCGGTTGTTTATGGCATTAAGATTTTAAGTTGAAGCTAAGGGTTCAAAAGTGTAATTTTAGCCTAAATTAAAATATGTAGAGTTTGATATAAATTAAAGATGAAAATGATAATTTAAGTCGTTATACAATAAATAGCTTAAATGCTAGTAACGAAGTGTTTTAGAAATTATTGTGACGTCTTGCTATGTGAAGGTAACTGAGAGGTCTAAATCTGTGTCTCAGACCAAACCGAAGTGGCGAAAGCATATAATCCTAGGAGAACGAGTTCTTTTTTTTTTTTTTTTTACTGGGAGTGGTTACTTTCAAACATTTTATATGAAAATTGTTTACCTTGGTTTTATTGATAAGAATGTTTGTTTGTTTATTAAGAAAACTTTGTTTTAGCTTTGAATTGCTTGAAAAAGTATGAAACATAATTATAGATGTTGGTTTATGATAATGGAATGTGAAGGTTGGTTTTTGAGCCATAAAACCAATTTACCAAGGTGATTTTTACTCGTAGGCTACGTAAATGTGTTTCCGTAGCACCACCTATGGTTGTTATGGGGTTTTGGGGCTAAAAGAGCTCGTGATCAAAGATCTGAGAACTTGAGCCTAGGTGAGGATATGAAGGAAGGATTGAGATATGGCTTCGGGCCTAGTTTAACCCATGGTGGGTGGTTTTATTTACACATAGGAGTAGATGCATGTTGTTACTATGGTAGATGTTAATTATGTGTCAGCTCCGTTTGGCCGCATGTTTCCTTGTGGTTATGGATCACGTGTGAGCTATTCAGGGCTGTGTGTTTAGTATGCTATCATGGTCAGATTTGATGGATGTTACTATTGTGGTGAGTACTAAATATGTGTGAGCTAGTTGTGGCCGCATGATTCCTTGATCATGTGCGTGCTACTCTTGGCCGTATGTTTAGACGCCTTGCCATGATCGGATTGGCTACATATTTGTTGGTTGATTGAGGATTATGTGATTATAATGTTCTATTTAATATATTATTATCGATGCATATTTACACATCTTATTAAGTGTAAAGAAAATGGATTCCAACATAATCATGTTTACATGTTTTTTTCTCTAACTACCTTGTTATTGTAAACACCTATTAATATATAAAAGTGTAGTCTACCGAATAGTTTTTACACAAGAGAAATAATCTTCCATCTACAAAGCATAAAAGAGAAGAAAAAGAAAAAACCGACATACTCATCTTTGAAATAAAGAACGATCCTTTCCCGTGGATATAGGCCTTTGTTTTGCCAAACCACGTAAAATACTTGTTGCATCTCTTCCTCTCCTTAATCTACACTCTATGAACATCATCTACTCAATCAAAACCAAAAAGAAAGAATTTCATTAGGGTTGTTCATTTGCAAAGATAGAGAACGAAGAAGAAGAAAGAAGAAAGGAAACCTCTTTTTTTTTCTTCGTACTTTCTTTTCTCAGCATGCAGGATTAAACCCCTTCCTCCTCATGCGTGTACGGCTGGAAAGAATAAAACGTGGTAACTTCTTCTCCAAGTCTTTATTAGTAACCCTGCTTTGAAATTGAGGCCCAAATAAGATTCATAAAATCAGGCCTAACAAATTGGTATCAGAACAAATCTTGATTTCAAGAAATTGAATCTTTGAGGAAATTAAAGAAAAACAGATATGAAAATGTCAGTGGCAAGAGTAGAAATTGAGAGTTCGATGAAAAGGAAGACTTTGCCTTATGGAAAGCAAAGATCGAAGTCTTGCTACGACAACAAAAGGCTCACAAAGCCTTTTTAGATCCTTTAGAACTTTCAACAACCCTCATAGCAACACAAAAAGAAGAAATGGAATTAAATGCCTATGGAACACTAATACTAAATTTTAGTGAATATTATTAGGCAAGTACTAGAAGAAGAGACATCACATAAAGCTTGGAAGAAATTAGAAAGTCTATATGCCACAAAAGATCTCCCAAACAAAATGTATCTAATGGAAAAATTCTTCACATAAAAAATGGATCCTTCCAAAACCTTAACAGACAACTTAGATGAGTTTAAGAAAATAGTTTCATACTTTAAAAGTCTTGAAGACAAACTAAGTGATGAAAATGAGGCATTCGTTCTCCTAAATTCCTTACCTGAGGCTTACAAAGAAGTGAAAATGCACTAAAGTATGGAAGAGATTTAGTCAAAACAGATGCCATAATATCAGCCCTCAAAACCAGAGAATTGGAAATACAGTCATCACATAAGGAAAATAAAAATGGAGATGGATTGTTTATCAAAGGTAAATCCCAAAACAATCAAGGTAAAAACAGTAATAAACCTTTTTCCAACGAAGATAAGAAAGCTAAACAGAAAAAGAAGAGTAAATACTGTAAAAAGAAGGGACACTTAATACAATAATGTTTTTTCCTTAAGAGAAAAAATCAAGAAAAAGAAAAAGACTCTAAAGGAAAACAACTAGAAGCCTCTATAGTAGAAAGCTCATTTACCTACACAGATGTCCTAACATCAACCTTAGACCAAGCCAACCATGTTAACCCCTTAGAAAAACATGATTGAGTCCTAGACTCAGGATGCACCTACCATATGACAGCTTTTAGAACATGGTTCAATACCTATAAGGAAATCAATGGTATGTGTTCATGAGGAATAATAATGCTTGTAACATTGCTTGAATTGGATCAGTTACCATGAAACTAAAGGATGAGACTGTAAAACTCCTTAGAAATGTAAGACATGTTTCTCACCTTAAAAGAAACCTAATCTCCTTAGGAATGCTAGACTCTCTAGGATGTGAATACAAAGGGAAAGGTGGAGTCTTCCAAGTTTTCATGGGATCTAAAGAAGTACTAGTTGGAGAAAAGATAAATGACATGTTTATAATAAAAGGGGTTGATATGATAGAGGAAGCAAACACTGCATTATCACTAAACTTAACAGAGGCTGACTTTTGACACAAAAGGCTATGCCATATAAGCCAGAAGGGACTTGAGGCCCTATCTAAACAACGCATTTTGCCTCAAGAAATATGCAACAAATTGTCCTTTTGTGAACACTATGTGCTAGGAAAAGCAAGGAAACAAAGTTTCACCAAAGCACAACACACAACTAAAGAAATTCTAGACTACATCCATTCAGATCTATGGGGTCCTGCATCCACTCCAAGCCTAAGTGGCTCAAGGTATTTCTTATCCTTTACTAAAGACTTTTCTAGAAAGAGTTGAATTTATTTTTTAAACCCAAAAGATCAAGTTTTTGAAAAAATTAAAGAATGAAAACTAATGATAGAAAAACAAAATAATAAAGAGATAAAATACCTTAGAACTGACAATGGTTTGGAGTTTTGTGGAGAGGTGTTTAATAATTTTTCCAGGAAAAGTGGAATCACAAGACACAAAACTTTGAGATACACTCTTTAACAAAATGGAATGGCAGAAAGACTAAACAGAACTATAATGAAAATGGTAAGATACCTATTATCAGATGTCATTCTAGAATGTTTTAGGCTGAAGCTGCTGCCTATGCGGTATACACATTGAATAGAAGTCCTCATACCTCCCTAGGACTCCTAACACCTAAGGAGAAATGGTCCAAACACCCACCAAATCTAAATGACCTTAAGGTGTTTGGATGTGTAGGATATGTCCACCAAAACCAAGAAAAACTAAAGGCCAGAGCTGTTAAGTGTATGTTTGTTGGTTTCACAGAAGGAGTGAAGGGTTTCAAGCTATGGCACCCTACTAACAAGAGGTTTATAATCAGTAGGATGTTCCTTTCAGAGAATCACATATGTTTATGCAAGGGAAAAACAACACTGAAAGGAACTCAAATGACACAAAATCCTATATGTAACGTCTGAAAAATAAAGCAATTTTAAATTGGATTATCTTGGTTAAATTATTAATGTTATAATTATTTTGGGGTGATTTGAATTTTTGGTGAGAATCATCTATTTGTGGAGATTAGGATTAATTAAATATTTATGGAAAGAATGTTTGATTAATTATTAGAATTAGAAATTCTTGATATGGATATGGATTTGGTAAAGATTCATTGATTTTTTTTAAACTTAATTTGGTGGATTTGTATGAGTTGTGAATAATTTTATTTATGGATAATTAATTGGACTTTGGATTGGAAATAATTATATTAGGATAATATAATTATATAAGGGTATTTGTTAGTTGTTTATTAAATTATTGAAGAGAATAATAATTGTATTAAAGGTAATATAATTATTAAGATTTTATGTTTAGTTTATGGAAAAAAAGGGAAAAAAAGAGTGATTTGATGGATTAGAGTTAATGAGGGAGGAGTTATTGGTTTTTTTTTTTTTGAAAAGGTAAAAAGGAGAATGAATTAAATTGAAGAAAAGATATATAATAATTTTACTATTATATATTAATTAGAGGGCCTTGTGGAATGTGAAATCACTATTCATCATTTTCTTCAAACAAACCTTAGTCGCCCCTTTTCTTCTTCGATCACTATCACGTGACGTTCCATCTCCATCGTTTTTCATCGTGCCTCCCTCTCTGTTCACGCACAGGTGAAGCCGAGCCATATAGCCATCTTATCTACTCCTTGTTTATGACCACAACTCGTCATCCATCACAGTGAAGCCATCGTAAAGCCCCGCTTCCTCCGTCAGTTATTGCACGTCTTTACTGTCACGTGTCGTCGACCGTAATAACTCACCAGATCCAAGCCGACAGCCTCTCAGCTGTGCGATAGTCTTCTCCGTCAGCTTCTAGTTTGAGTCGTATCTCTTCGTGTAAGCTATCCGAACCAAAGACATACGCTTCATTAGACCCGAGTCGATCCTTAATCTGAGCTGCGTGTCTCAACTAACTTTAAGTTCGAGCCGTTCGTCCCAGCCAAAGCTGCTCCATCGAGCCACACCCGAGTCAAAGTCTCTTCTAGTCGAGCCATCTTTAGTTTTAGCCTATTGTAACCTATTTGAGCCATTTGGGTGAGCTGTGTTGGGTTTGGTACGTCCAAATGAATATTATTTGGTCCTTAACTAAATTTTCAGTCAGATTGAATTTAAGTTGGGTTAATTGTTGCCTTGAAGGTTACTAAATTTTATTGAAGGAATTGAAATGTGGAGTTATTCCAAACCAAGGTTGAATTGGAATTCAACCTTAATTTTGGATAAGTTGACTTGAGTGGATTTGGGATCATTAGCAAATTGCCAAATTATTAAATTTGGTTATTATTTTTCTTACTATTTAGGATTTTACCTGTTGGAAAGCTTGACTGTCGCGAGAAATAAATTTTGTGTAGATAATCTCTAAGTAAGGGATTTCCCTATTAGACCCCACCTTAAAGTTGCATGCATGTTCTATATTATGTGTTACATTATAATTGAGGCATGGTATGATTAGATCGACGATGATTGAGTTATGTTTGAATGACATTTATGATATGATATATTTATATAAGCTATGATGTTTTGTAGATTTACCTTGAGAGTCATACCTTATGGGTGTCCCTCGGGATCACCACCTATTTATGCCTGTGTGATTCAACGGGATCACTTACAGCTCGACTCTCCTTAAGGGTGTTTCCTTAGAGATCACCGAGAGCCCAGATGTGTCCCTAGGAGATCATTAGATAGTGTGGCTTCAGGAGCACAATAGTTAAGTGGTACCTTCTTACAGGACTCTAATGAACTCTAATAGAAATTTAACAGACATCTAGCGAGACTAATAGTCGGTCCCTTACTGAGTATAAATTTATACTCACCCTTTTCTATGTTTAATTTTACAAGCAAAGGTAAAGGCAAGCTAGTGAATGACAAGAAGAGATCGTGGTTCACCATAGGGGACAATATATGTTTTATTCCGCATTTATTGTTTTCAGTATTCAATTTTTCAGAAAATTATTTTAGAACTCAGGTTTACTATTAGATATTTCTTTTTACTTTAAATAAGGCACAAACTAGTATTTTACTTACTATTTATTTATTATTTTCTTCACACATTTTATTTATCATTGATTTTAAATGAATATTTGAAACATTTTCTTTAAATTTAGTATTTTTTTTAAATAAAAAGTTTTCATTTGTTTTACTAGTAATGACTTCAGTTCAGTATAAAGAGTTAGATTGTTACACTATACTACTCATATTGAGGTAGAGAATACTAGAAACAGTGCTCAACCTACTGAGGAACCCACAGTTACTGAACAAGAATAACTGGAGAATTTAGGCGAAGAACAAACTGAAATAGTTGAAGAACAACTGGAATAGTTGAAGAACAACTGGAATAGTTGAAGAACAACCTTACTTGAGTCAATATTCCCTAGCAAGAGACAGACAAAGAAGGATAATTATCCCTCCAGCCAGGTATGCTGAAACTAACTACATAAGTTTTGTTCTAAATGCTACAGTAGTTCCTAATGACTATGAACCAAGTTCTTTTAAAGAAGCTGTAAATGGTAGTAGATCTGTACAGTGGATTGAAGCTATAAATGAAGAAATAAATTCACTAAATGTAAATGATACCTGAACACTAGTCTATCTACCTAAAGGATGCAAACCAAGAGCATCTAAGTGGATCTACAAACTCAAAGAAGGAATTACAAAAGACTCATAACCTAGGTACAATGCAAGGCTGGTAGCAAAGGGTTTCACTCAAAGAGAAGGTATAGACTATTCTGAAATTCTCTCAAAATAATCTTGAGTTGAACCAACTTGATGTAAAGACAACCTTTCTTCATGGTTACATAGATGAAACTATCTACATGGTTCAACCCAAAGGTTTTGAGGTTCAAGGTAAGGAAGATCTCTATTGTTTATTAAAGAAGTCAATTTATGGGTTGAAACAATCACCTAGGTGTTGGTATAGAAGATTTGATGACTTTGGGCCCGTTTTGTAACGTTCTTGTTTCTTGTTTCCTGTTTCCCGTTTCCCGTTTCTGTTTCTAGTTTTGTAAGAAACGGATGTGTTTGATAACGTTTCCTATTTCTCATTCCCAAAATTA
>JBBPDI010098295.1:0-11013 GCA_037974545.1 Cucumis variabilis | reverse complement strand
CTTAATTTGTTCGGGAACTTTGTAGATTCTTCCAATGTTTAAACATACTTGAGCTCCATAATTGTGGTGGGACATTCCTTTTCCTTTTCAAATTGTAAAAATAGTGGTAAGAGTGAAATGGACTATAATAGTAGTCCATACATTATTTGGAAACATTGCAGTTGGAAATTAGGATTTAAATAATTTATATGTCTTCACTATTCTTCAATGGTATTTGTTTTGAGGTTGGAAAGAATGTTGACCAACTTTGAGGTTGGAAAATTTGTTGACCAACTTTTAGACATCACTTCACTTAGTTGGTCAATCTTTGATCACCACTTTGGTGATTGTCCTGACGAACACTTGACGACCAATTTCGATGATCGTTACTAACCAATGACATCTGGATAATTTTTTACAAGTACTTTTAATAAAACTTTTTAAAAGGCATTTGTGTTTTTATTTTGACATTTTTTTTTCGTATCAAAAGTGTTTAAATAAAAATGAAGTTTTGAAAATAAAAATGCGTATATATATATAAAAGGCCTATTTGCTCTTTGTAAATAGTTTTTTTTTTCCTATTCATAAAATTTTTTCATATTCTCTGTCAAGATCATTGTAGTGAGTTTGTTTTCGTTAAGAATTCTAAATATCGTTTTTGTTTGGATTGTTTAAATGAGTTTGTTCTCTTTAAGAATTCTAAATATCATTTTTGTTTGGATTGTTTAAATGAGTTTGTTTTCGTTAAGAATTCTAAATATCGTTTTTGTTTGGATTGTTTAAACGATTATAATTCGTTATGAAGATTGTTATTGTTTTTGTTTGTGGTAAGAATTCTAAATTTCGTTTTTGTTTCAAATGTTTAGAAGATTTAAGTATTACTGTAAGAATTTTGTATTTCATTATGAAGATCGTTTTTGTTTGTGGTAAGAATTTTAAATTTTGTTTTTGTTTCAAATGTTTAGAAGATCTACATATTACTGTAAGAATTCTGCATTTCTTATGGAGATTGATAGTTTGAAGTTTTTCACGATCATTTACATTGAATTACACGATCGTTTACCATTATCAATACGATCGTTTACCAATATCAACACGATCGTTTACTATATTCAATACGATCACCATGGTCAAGCGATTGTGTACCTAAGTCAACACGATCCTTTACTTCATTTAATACGATCATTTACCGTGGTCAAACTTACAATCGTTTATCATGGTCAACACGATCGTTTAATGTATATTATTTCGCCTTACGATCAATTTATTCTTTTATTTAGTGATCGATGTATATCTATATCTATCTATTTCTTTCTATCACTATCAAATATTTAATTGTATTTTTTTTACAGAAGACAAATGTCTATTCTTATCGTTGTTTTTTTATGGAGATCAATGGAATGGATGTAATGTTTATGAGAATCACTCAATTGCTGAAATTATGGTAGATGTCCGAATTAGCTTTAATTCTTTGGGGTTGGCATAATATACGAAGGAATTCAATTAAATGAATCAGTAGATTTATCTGTTTTACACTATTTTGGTAAAAGGAACATTCAAACTATGCTGTCAAATAGAAAGACAATGATGTTGCTTGGTACTTAGCTTTTGCTAAAGATGCAACTAGTAGACATCCATTAGTTGCACATGTAAGTGTTAATTATTTGGAAAGGTCTTCTTCTAGTTGTGTATAGGAGAATGTTGAGATGTCGTTGAATATAGGTTCTTTTTCTTCTGGTTCAAATGTTGAAGTTATAAGAGAGATTTGTTATAATGGTGATTTGAAGGAAGAAAGTTTATTTGAAAGTAAAGAAGTGCTTTCAAAGTGTGTTTGCATAAGAGTAGTGAAGAACAACTTTTAGTTTAGAAGTACAGTATCAAATTTGAGGTGTCATGAATTTATATGTTTGCAAGAAGGATGCAAATGGTATGTTAGGGCATCTCGCTATAAGAAGATCGGGGTGTGGATGCTACAAAAATACATTTCTAACCCTGACTATTCATTGAATATTATTAAAAGTTGTCACATGCAAGCTTCTTCAACAGTAATTAGCAGTTGCTTGTTAGATAATTTTAGGTTCATATCTACTAATTGTTCCCTTCCAAAAGCGATTATCCATAAGGCCCGTACAAATCTTGGAGTTAATATAAGTTATCAAAAAGCTTGGAGGGCAAAAGAACATATAGTAAAGATATTAAAAGGTTATGCAGTTGAACAGTACACGTTGATTCCAAGCTTCTTTGATAAATTGGTTGAATCTAATCCAAGTATGATCAACTTTATATATCAAATTCATATTCATTTGCAGATAGATGAGGGTAGACAAATATCACAGTCTATCTAGATAGACAAATATTAGCATTTATCACAGTCTATTTGTTCTATTTTGATGGATGATAATGATCATTTTAAGTTTTGCTTTATGGCTTTTGGTGCATCAATTGAGGGGTGAAAATATTGTAGACCTATGATAGACGTAGATAGATTACTATTTGTGTCTATATGATAGATACAAAGATTAAAATCTATCTATGTTTGTCTCATATAGATATAAATAGGTAGCTATCTTTGTTCATCTATGCTTATTTGTGCCTTTTTTTTTCATTATTTGTCTTATGTATTAGGTTGATCCAATTAGTATCACTGAATACAAAAGTAATGGATGACAATTCATTGTGAAGTTAAACTTAGGATCTTGTAACTGTCAAGTATGGGATGTTGAGGAAATTTCATGTGCACATGCACTTGCTGTTTTACGAATGCTTAAATTAGATACTTATATTCTTATGTATCTGAGTTTTATCATAGAGAAATGATATCAGCAAGATACAATGGTTGTATTCAACCTGTCAGAATTTATTTGGATTGGAGAGTTGAAGATGATGTTGTGAAAACATTACCTTCAATTGTTAAACGTCAAGCTGAAAAACCAAGAAAACAAAGAATTTCATCTGTAGGAGAATTTAATCGCTTATCGAGATGTTCCAATTGTAATCGTAAAGGATACAATAGTAGAACTTGCAAGCAAAGTTTGAACAATTAATAAAAATATGTGAATTTTTTTCTTTCATTGTAATACATATATGTACAAATGTATGACATTAGAGTTGATGAATGACTACAAGATCATGTAGATTAAATAACAAAATCCATTAGATTTAGTTAAGAGATTGTTTATATGTAATAACAAGATCCACGATCGTGTAAAGTGCACCACAAGATCGGTTAGGATCGATGTTTTGATCGTCTAGATTTAAGACTTTGATCGTTTAGTTTTAGTTACAAGATCGTTTTCACTTAACTACGTGGTAGTTTATATGTCATGTCATGCCCTAAATGTCAAACCACACAACCAAATGGAGGCGTGCCGCCTAGATATTCAATGCATACCTCATGCAAGATAGCACGTTGAACACCTAGTAAGTGAAATAACTCTTCTTTTCATCTTTTTGCGAAGCTCTTCCACTTGATCCTTCGAGACCTTCACATCTTTTTACAACGAAAACAACTCAAGAAATTACACAGCGAAAATAACTTAATAATCCTTCTCTTTATTAGCTTAAAGCTTACAAAAATACAAATTACAAATTACAACTTTTATTTGTGAAAATAAACCAACTTTGATATTCTCACATTCTTCTTCCCACTAAGACGCAACATACCTTCCTTCCTTCATGCACTGCCTAATGCTGCTCTCTTTACACTGATACTCAGTATACCTACTTTTTCAATTGCTTCCTTGAGGTGAGTGCTTATGTGTGAAGCTTTTCTTTCTCTTCCTTACATCACTCACCCATCGACCTCGATTTTGAAGGCAATCTTTAGGGCTTCCTTTCTTTACCTTAGCTTTTTTGGGTTCCCACATCTCTCTTCCCTGCTTAGCTGAGGTTTGAGCGTAGGAGCGACAACCTTACCAACCGACTTCTTGAATGCATGATGAGATGTCATGGCTAGTACGCCATGTAAAACTATAGAGTAACTCTGCCTTTCCTCCTTAACTAGGCTACAATACCTCTGAACCAACCTTTGCATGGCCTCAAAGTCTGACAACCTAGAGAGGAAAAATATTTAAAACATAAGTCAAACGGACTTAGTGAGTGACAGATATTAGAAAAATCTTTTTGAGAAAACATATAGAATCCACAATGATAATAATACCAACCACAATAGATAAGTAGTACGTCACATCAAATAGCTAACACACGCCGCATAATCTACAACAATTCAATATTCATATAGCGAACACTGCAACGCCATATGTTGGAACCATTTCATAACAAGCTTAATTTTGAGACCTGAGATTCTCCCCTTGCCTAGATCTGAGATTCGCTCTCACCAGTATCATGCAAGTTACTTAGAATTTCCACCAGCATCCCACCATATTCATTCATTCACAGACTTGGGAGTCACACTCAACCAGTGTCTCATTACTGTTTTACTCATACTTTACAAAGAAAGCGCTACAATGCAATACACTGGATACATTTCACAACAAGCTTGGCTCTGAGACCTAGGATTTTCCCCTTGCTTAGAATTGGGATTCGCTCACACTAGTATCATACGAGTTACCTGAGATTTCCACCAGCATCTTGCCATATTCATTCATTCACAAACTTGGGAGTCACACTCAACCAGTGGCCTATCACTGTCTTACTCACACAACCATGCGAATATGATAAGGGAGCATCGACTCGTTGCGTACCCTTAACACGAAATACCACAAATTAGTGAAACATCATATAAACACAACTGTTGGAGCAAATATTGACCCATTTAAAGATAGTCTATTCTCAATCTTTATCATGCATATTTTCAATATTTTCATAATTTTATACAAAATATGAAAATAGACTTTAATACAAACTCAACGACATGAAAATCACTTAAATCGGAGTTCAAACGAAGGAGAATGGGCAAATTAAACATAAGGGGCATTTTTATAAATATTGAAGAAGCTAGACATGTGTTAACCCCTCACTTGCGCCCGCTCAGCTTCAAAGTCGTGATTTTTGACTTTTCCTTGAGATGCACACCTTATCTATTTGAGAAGTCAAATTCTTAGTTGTCCGACTGCCCTTTTCCTTTCCCAAAAAGTTACCGACATTTCCTTTCCCCAGCGTGTTGTCATGTCGCTTGACAAGATGTTCACTTTCTCACCTCAACATCTTGGGCGCACAACTTTTTCTTGCAGTATCTTGCTAAACGCCTCACTCTTGGCGCCTAATGCAACACCTTTCTCACCAATCACCCTTATCGCGCGCGTTTCCTAACTTCACGTAATGAAATCTTGGCTTATGCTTTTCTCTTCACGTCATCCATTATCTTTTGCATCCTTTTTCTCAGGATTTCTCAACACTTCCAAAATCAGTAAGGGTCCATTCTCTTTCGAATCAGAGCCTCACACTATAATATATTAGAAGATCGTTTAGCTTTGTTAACAGGATCATTTACGATATTTTGCACAATCATTTATGTTATTTTACACAATCTTTTAGACTTTGTAACACGATTGTTTAGATTCATTTTAAAGATACGCGATCGTTTAGACATATACGCGATCGTTATGACTTATATACATGATTGTTTTGATATATTTACATGATTTTTTTAAAAAGTATTTAAATAAATACAAAAACTCAATCAAAAGCTAAGTAAAATTAAAAAATAAAAATTGTACAAGCATATCATAAAGGAAACAAATACTTAATTTACCAAAAGAATTTATCCGTCCAAAATTCTGCAACATATTGTTGTCTAAAAGTTTCATGTTTTTTACATTTAGACTACTACTATTTGCAATTGTTAGAAGACATTCAATAAAGTTAGCATAAAAAATCTTGCAATCCAATAACTTCTCGTGTTGCAATGTTTCTTTGGTTCTAATTATTGGCCATGGGTCGAAATTGAATGCCAGTATTGTCATGTGTAGTCCAACGATTATCGATAGTGAGAGGATGCATTGTGTGGTGCTTGGATACTTTTGGAATGTGGACTTACTGTATTCAGCCAAAAAGTTGGTTGTGGTTTGGTGTGGTCTTGTTATAGTTTGTATGTTTGGTTTGTGATGTAACTTTATCAAAGTTAATCTCACACAATCGTGCCTACAACTTGACCTAAGTAAACTCTTTTGACTTAATGATATGGAAATGCAGTGTCCTACAAATCTCATTGTAAGCAACATGATGATGTGACGTGGACATAGTGTTTTTGCTTATGTTGGTGTACAATACATGTATGTTTAATTCTTGATGATATAATTGATTCAGGATCATTGCATGCACAATACTCTTCATGAATCTCTTTATCATGTGAGATGACATGAGCATTGCATGCAAAATGTTCCCAATGTCCTCATCACATACTTCTAAGTCTTTGTTGTACAAATTTTCCTATTTCTTGTCCAACTGTAAGTGAAACAATAGGTTTTTCGGATGATCTATAGTTGAACACAGAGAATCGATATCAAAACTTAGTTCTAGAGTTTACTTAAGAATTATGTGGTACAAAGGAATAAAATAATAAAAGAATATAAAAGAATGAAAGCATAAAATTGAATCTACTTATGTACACCTAGAGAAATCTAAGATGATTTAATGAAGTTTGTTGAGATGATATAAACATGAACTAACTTGTATTAAAGAAGGGGGTGAAAGAATGATTAATGCTACCAGACGAATAAGCTATATGACCACCTCAATGCGATATAGCTTGATTAACTAGTTTTTGATTAAGACATTCTCCTCTCAGATTCATTGAACGCCACACTTGGTCTCCTGTTAGGATCCAAATGACTAACCCTAGCCAAACAAGGTATGTCTAGAAGTGTTTACCTATAAAACTTATAGAATTTCGTGTTTAAGGACAACAACCTCTCGGCACTAATGCCTACATTTGTTCACCTTTTGGGATACAAATGATGGAAGTTATCTTGTCAAGGAGGAGTTTGTCTCCAAATTCCTTCTTGCACGTGTTAGCCATATCCTTGCTACTTTCCATCTCGAGTAATTGACAATACACATTGCCAAGTTATAAAAATATCTCATCTAAAGCGATAAAAGTTATAAGCTAAACTTCTTATCAAGAATGTATCATAAACCTAAATTACAAATAACACAAGGACAGATGAACAGAAAAGAGATGGATGGATTGAGAAGGTATAAACATACAATATATTAAAGAATGAAGGCATTCCCTGTACAATATGAGCAAATACAATATAAAGAAATACAAAAATGGTAAGAAATAAAAATGACATTACAAGTTAGGGGAGAAATGGGAGATTGACTCTTCTTCTCTTAGCTCTTAAGCTTTTACTCTACAAACTGACCGAAGAAGATGAAGAATTACGTTACAGATGAAGGAAAGGCTATTCCTTTTCACCCTTCTTTAGGATTTAGCCCATTTTGGCCTCTAGTAACTGGTCCATTCAGACGTCTAGCCCCCTCTATCACTTTTGTCTTCTAGCAAATCTCTTTTTGGGTTTTGATGTGGTCTTCTCGCCTAGTCTCCTCATGAGTTCTTCTGCAATTCGCTAGTTCTTCTTTGTTAATAATTCTGTGTTTAGACACTAAAAATTGGGAAAACACGCATAACGCTTATGGAAAGTGTTTCTAAATATTTATGAATTTATAACATATTCTTTGCATTTTGACACACTTACTATTTATTTTGGTCCCATTATTTTACCTAAAAGGATATACTACAAGTTATCATGTTGCTGCTTCGAGAGCTTCGTTAACAAGACTTTGCTCAATATAGTTGGGCATAGACTTAAACACGAGGATCTTGCAGTTCTTCATATCAGCTGCAATAGCTATCCAGTGTTCTCAAAGGTCGAGCAACCCAATCACGTAGTTGAGACCTGCCCACCCTCTTTTATCTTAGATCATACCAAAAGTGGATTCAAAATATTACTTTAATGTTGGATCAAACCATATAGTTATGTGTGCAGTTTGGTCTTTTGACCCAACCTCGCCACCCTCTAGCATCAGCACATGATAATCAAAAAGCCATTTATTCAACACCATTTCTCTTTTTATGCCATGTTTAAAGAACAAATAAAACAAATTTGCCAACATATGATCTATTATGTAATCTAATTTGTATATAAAAAAGTTTAAAGAAGAATAACTAACCATAAATGATGAATCTATCACTGTGAATTCAAACCTGCAAAGATGCTTTATTAATAACATCATCCTTTGCACATGCACCAATAACATATCAATGGTTTACAAAAAAGAAGTAAAAAAAATTAAAATTTGGAATCATAATACAAAATAATAATAACAATAATGACAATAATAACAATAATAACAATAACAACAATAATAACAGTGCACAATCGTGTAAGATAAGGTAACAAATCGTGTATCCCATCTACATGATTGCTTACCATTATGATCATAATAATACCAAGCGATTGTTTTCCACAGATCAATGATCGTTTACCAAATACAAGCGATCATGTATAACATTCTTTATGAAACTAAGCGATTGTGTACCATAGGTACATGACGTTTAATTACATAAAAAATATTGTACATGATCGTGTAGTTGTTGTACATATAAATTAAAATTTGGAAAGAGTACTTACGTCTTCAATCACCTATGTGTTTTTATTTCAACCATTTTGAAAAACTCATTTTTTAATGAGTAGACTACAATCCTCAGTTTTCCTCCATGCTAAGTATGCCTTCCATAATTTTTTATCCACTAGCCACATGGGATCGTATCGATCCCCATCTCTTAGTACGTCATCTAGGACAAGCACTATAGGCTTTGCTTTGATTCTAGTAGGTGGTTTGAGTGGGTTAACCTATGGAATAGGCACTACTTCATCTATTTTTTGAGACTTAACCAGCTTCTCAGGCATCACTTCATGTGTGAGACTCAACTAGTTTCTTAGTCATTACTTCATGTGTTTTTTGAGACTCAACCGGTTGCTTAGGCACTACATTTTCATTTTGAACCTCAACCAATTTCTCAGTCACTACTTCATTTTTTTTATCTCAACCGGTTTGTCACCAATAGAAGCTTTCTTTTGCTTCTTCTCTTCAATGGTTAACAATTTTTGCAGTTTCCTTCTCTTGAATGGTGTTTATTGTTTGGAAATTTTCTAGAATGCATAATATTAGATAACAAACAAACAGTTAATAAAAAATGACTACACAATTCTCATATATACATACCGATTGAGATTCTTCATTTACAGTCAAAATTGATGGCTGCACTTCATGAATTATCAAAGTTTTTTCCTCGTGTTGACATACCAATGGAAGTGATGTGAGGTCTTTGACAGTAGTTGATTAGCATCATCTATAACACTCCGAGCGCCAAGATAATTGACTCTAATTGAATTTCTTTATTTTAGGGTTTAATTATTGGTTGGGTATTATTTATTCTTATGGCTTGGAAGAGGATAGTTTTTTTATATAGATGGAAAAGATAAGAAGAGAAAGGGAAAATAATTTTGGGAATAATAATAATAATAATAATATATTAATATTAATTATTATTTTGTTTTTTTTTAAAAAAGAAATTAGATCCCTCTCTCCTTCTCACGCGCCTGCACACCTTCCCAACCTTCTTCTTCTTCGCTTTCCATGCCCCATCTCCCAACGCCGGTCGCATCTACATTCTTCCTTTCTCTCTGTTCTCGCCTGTTGGCCAATGACGAAGCATCGCCAACCTCTGTTCATGGAACCGCTGCCGTGTGTTGTTCCCATCGAACCCGACACGTTTAACTTTTACCCACCGATAAAGCACCGCCCAGATCTCCATCCAAATATCTTCGTCCAGCCTTTGTCCAACCTCAAGGTACGCCATTGCAACCAGTTTGCACAGGTCCACGGTCGTTCCTTTCTGATTCGCACACTGGAGTTCGTCAAGCTGGTGTTTGTCTACTAGTGGTATAACAAATTCGATCTAAATTGGGTTTCCTTTCAAATGTAACCACGCTTAGATTTTGATTAGCTTGCTTCCATTTGGATTATTGTAGCTTTACTGTGTTGTTCCGCTGCGAACAATTAGAGTTGTTGGTGGATGATTTATTTGCATAACTATTTTGGATTGGGTTAGTAATTGGTTGATTTGGTTCTTGAAGGTGACATCGACATCTCAGAGTGAGGATACTTGGGGGTTGACCATAAGTTTCATTGGAACTAGAGTCTCCACCTTCTTGGGTAAGTTCATGGTTGTCAAGGATTGTATGTTTGAAACAAAGAAGCGACTTTGGGAAAAATACTGAGTTTTATCTTTATGTTTAGGTTCGTTTTCGTGGGCGCCAATTCGATTAAGGTGTTTAGAGTAAAGTGAGGTAAGGGGCTTCCTACTGGACTCAATTGTAGTCTCGAATGTGATGAACCGAAATGTTATAACTGAAATGAGAAAGGATGATGGTTGTGATTGATACCTTTGAATGTATACTTGTTATTTATTTTATGTTGTGTTGAACAGAGAAAATGTATATCTATTTATAGATGAATGTGAACTAGTACTTGGATGCTTTGTTGTATCTTTGACTGAATATGTACTTATTCACATATGACTGATGAATGACTGAACTTGGTGTTGATGCTTATAGGGGGTAGGTTTGAAAGGATGGATTTCTTGTCTTGACTGAATGTATGAAACTGTGTTAGGGAGGTGTATCTTTGGAACTGAGGAGTCAATGTGATTGTACACTTGTAGACTGAGAGGGAGGTTGTAACTATTTAATGGTTGACTGTTGTACTGATAAATTCTGACTGGTTTTGAGCTAAATTAGAATAAGGTGACTGTCAGAGGTTTATGTGATAAAATGTTTGACTGTATGGAGGAATACTGTTAAGATAAAAGATTGGACTGAGGGGGAAGAATTATTAGTTAACCTATTGGGTACTACCTTGCAGGTGTCCTACGAGATCACCACTTTTTGTATCCTACGGGATTAACTGACTGATATGTGTTTTTGCAGAACACTAGACTGATATGTGTATCCTTCGGGAATACTAGACTGATTATGTGTATCCTACGGGATCACAAGACTGTGA
>JBBPDI010098289.1:0-11013 GCA_037974545.1 Cucumis variabilis | reverse complement strand
TACATTTGAAGCTCCAATTCTTTCTTGAACCACCATTAAGGTTGACCTGCTATCCTCTGGACTCAAAATCGAGTTGTAGGACCTTTTGGATGAAGGAAACAAGAGAGAGAGAAAAAGAGATGGAAATAAAGAGAAATTGGACTTTTTGAAGATTTTTTTTATCAAAAAACTAAGTGAGGAAGAAATATAAATTTAAAATGTTGAGTGAGTCCAAAAAGTTCAACCCATAAAATGAATTGAAAGGCCCTATTTATAAGAATTTTTCATTCAAAGTTGCATGTCCATGCAATATTATAGCCCAACAATTCAAAGTCCACTTTCTCTAGTAGACTTTTTGTCTTCAGCAAATGACAACATCGAGCCCACTAAATTTAGTGGGATTATCTAACAAAATATTAGATTTTTTCACTAACTTTGATCAAAGGACAAAATGGTCATTCGGACAAAAGTCAGTTTGACTTTTTTCAAACCAACAATCAACATTTTAACTTTTTACCATTTTGTTCGTATTGACTAATTTTGACCTCTCAAGCATGAATTCATATTTATTTTCTCAAAATTCAAATCATATTGGAATATATTGCTCGTCAAAGTTTGACTTTTGAAAGTAAAAAAGTCAACATTTTGATTTTTTACAAGTTTGACTATTTCCATCGTTTTTGAGCTTCTGAGTATGAATCCACATTCATATCTTTAATATTTAAATCTTATTTAAACATAAAGCTCTATCTCTAATCTGATACCTAACGGTTATATTACATATGCTTGTCAATTTCTCTCTCCTCACTTAAATCAAACAATTCGACTACTTTATTATACTGTTTTAAGTTTATTCCATATGATTTAGCAGGGGGAACCTAATGGACTTATAAATCATGGGCTCCAACGATCCGAGATTAACTAGCTAAACTCTTTTAGACCGAGCTAATCAACATTTGTTAACTAATGGGTCATTCTACTAAAGTCCCATAGTTGCACTTCTCTCACTATATATATATTTGTGTCCATTTGATATAACCACCACTACAATAAAGTCGAGTTTCCCCGACGCACATAAACGTCACCAAAAACCCCAAGGTACGTCGCAATAGGTTATCGTGACGTCATACATGACGTCGGCAGCCACATCGCAGAAAGTCCATCGGGGATACTTTTTGCAACGCTGATCGCTACAACGTCACAAAATGTTTTCTTGCGCACGACCCACATCGGCGTCACAAATACCGTCAGCAACGCACGTTGACGACTACGTAGCAAAAGTGTTTTTTATTTTATTTTTGTTATTATTATTTATTCATTGGTTCTCAATATAATAAAATTTGGAGTAAAATGATTGAAATGAAAACAATATTCATTATAAAATCAAATTATACAATAATTAATATGTTTGATACAAAAAATTAATTACATAATTGAAAACATTACATTAAGAAAAGAAAAAAAACCTAAAGTCTAATATTCTAGTGCAATGGACGCCAGACCTACAAATAATACGAAAATATTGTTAGAATATCACATATGGAAAGTTAATCAAATTAAATATTGAAAAGTGCGTACCCATGCATGCACGATCACGAGCCTCTCTGTGCTTGACTCATCTTCTCGAGCATCTTCTTCATCTTTTTTATTTGTCGTGCATGGTCTGTCATTTGTTGATCTCGCTCCTCCTCACTAAGGCTTTGTTCTTGGAGCATTCGGTTAGCATTGTCAAGACTCGCTCTGAGTTCGCTATCCTCTGCTACGTGTGTCTGGTTGTCATACATACTAGAGGAAGAAGATGAAACGGCAGTCCTATACTTGGGTTAGCGTTGAATATTATGTTGACGATCTTGTAGTAAAATTCAAGAAGAAATGTGCCCACCTGAAAGACTTGAAACTTGTCCTTGATCGCTTAAGGAAATATCACCAAGAATGAACTCTTTTAAGCGTGCATTCAATGTGACCTTAAGAAAGTTTCTGGGATTTTTCATAAGGCACGGTGGAATTTAAGTTGATCACTTTAAAATTGATGTTATCCAGAAGATGTCAAGTCAGAAGAATCAGCATGAGTTAAAATAACTATAGGGTCATTTGGCCTACATCCAAAGATTTATATCTAATCTCGCGGGTCGATGTCAGCCATTCTAGAGATTAATGAAGAAGGATGTAGTCTTTGATTGCGATCAATTATGCCAAAATTCATTTGATTGCATAAAGAAGTATATTTGCTTAACCCTTCAAGCTTGAGTGCGTTTGTAGTTGGAAAACCAATGATATTGTATATTACAGCTTAGAAAGGTTCGTTTGGAGCATTACTCGTACAAGAAAATGATAATGGTAAGAAAGGTGCACTCAACTATCTAAGTAGAAGTCTGACTGAAGTTGAATTGAATTATTCTCCAATTGAAAAAAAGTGTCTCGCCCTTTTTTTTGCAATAGATAAACTGAGACATTATATACAAGCTTTTACTGTACATTTGGTGGTAAAAGTCGACCCTGTCAAATATATCTTATCAAGGCCAGTCATCTCGGGGTGCCTCGCTAAATAGAGAATTATACTCCAATAATATGATATTGTATATATCCCCAGAAGGCAGTAAAGGGCCAAACATTGACAGATTTCTTGGCTGATCATCCAAATCCATTAAATTGGGAATTATGTGAAAACTTACCTGATGAAGAAGTATTGTTTGTTGAAAGCATGGAACTTGGGACCATGTTTTTTATTTTGTGTGACACGAAGAAGTGAAGTTGGTGTCGACATTGTCTTCATCTCTTCTGAGAAACATATGTTACCATATAGCTTCACACTCGGTGAGTTGTGTTCAAATAATGTTGTTGAGTATCAAGCACTTATCATTGGCCTACAAATGACCTCAGAATTTTGGATGAAATACATAAAAGTTTTAGACAATTTTAAGTTAATTATAAATCAGCTTTATTGTTAGTACGATGTGAAACATCAAGATTTGAAGCCCTACTTTATGCTAGAAGATTGATGGACAAGTTTGATGCCATAATATTAAAGCATATACCAAGATTAGAAAACAAGAAAGCTGATGAGCTTAAAAACCAAGCCATTGCTTTAACAATCATAGAAGATGTATCGATAAACATTTCCCTTTTATAAAATTGGATTGTGCCCTCAATTGAAAGTTAATACGAAGAAATTGATGTGATATTTGTGTATTCAATTGATGAAGAGGGCTAACGTCAACCCATTATAGACTGTTGGTTGGTATTGATTACACAACGAGATGTTAAGACTTAGATTTCTATATATATAAGCATAATTAATTCTATTCATTAAATCATTGGCCATGTCATTGTATTCGAAACACTCACTATGTACCTCTTTATCGCATGGTTACTAAGTCCGTATCGCGTACAAGGTTTTGTACTACTTACCCAACTATAAGTGAAACAACAGGTTTTTCTAAATGAACCAGGATCGAATACAAGAAATTGATATCAAATCTTAGTTCTAGAATCTACTTATCAGTTAGGCTATACAAAAGAATAAACAATTAACATATAAAAGAATAATAACTTGAAATAGCACTACTTAAATAAGCATAGAGAATCTATAAAGGGGGTGAAGATGGATGCAAGATGAATATGTAAACTAACTTGTATGCATGGCGAAGGTGAAGGAAAGTCTATGCACTATTATGCGATTAAGTATGCGATAGTCTTGATGCGAGATATATTACTTAACTACCTTATGATTAAGGTTTTGTTCCTCTCAGAGTCATCAAACGCTACATATGGTCTCTTGTTAGGATTCATATGACTAACTTAATTAGGTGATATAAATCTACAAGTGATCACTTAGATTACTTATAGCACTTCACGTTTAAGGATGACAACCTTTCTACACCCCATGTCCACACTTGTTCGTCTGTCGGGATACAAGTGATGAGAGTTCTCTCGCCAAGGTGGAGTTTGTCTCTAAACACCTTCTTGCACGTGTTAGTCTTGTCCTTGCTACTTGCCCTCTCGGATAGTTTACGACATGCACTGGTCAAGTGATAAGAATAGCTCAACTAATGTGAAAAGAGTTATAAGCTAAACTTCTTATCAAGAACTTATCACAAACCTATGACACAACTAACACATTGACAGATAGAAAGTGTAGAAATGATGGATTGAAAAGGATATATAAACATGTAATATATATTAAAGAATATCAGTCTTAGGCCACTGTACGATATTAATAACATATATTACAAAGAAATACAAAAATGGAAGATACAAAGAAAGAAAATGAGTACAAGTTAGGGGAAATGGAAATGAACCTTTGCCACTCAGACTCTAAGCTCTCACTCATAATATGACTGGAGAAGAAGAAGAAAACTACTCTTTACAGACGATGGAAAGATTGCCTTTCCGTCACTCTCTAGGCTTTGGCCCATTTATGCACTCAAAATGGCTTATTCAAGAGTGTGTTCCTTGGTGAAGGAGACTTTTTATAGGCAGCTTTTGACAGAAAAACTTCTATTCTTCAAACATGTCAACGATGTACGCTGAAAGGTGTCTGTGGCATGTCACATCATCTCCAACTACCATTCTTGTCATCTAGCAAACTGCTTCTCCCGTTGTAATTTGGCCTCTTGCCTATTCTTCTTGCGTGAGATTCTGTGGTTTACTAACTTCTTTTTGTGCATATACCTATGTTTAGACACTGAAAACTGTATAGAATAGGCATAACACTTATGTAACGTGCATTTCTGAATACTTCTGAATTTACAACATAAACTACGCGTTTGACATTCTTATTATGAATTTTGGCCTAGATATTCTATAAAGATACTATAATAATGTGTATTTCTACACATTATCAACTACCTAGAGCATGGAAAACTTCCTGTTGATCTTCGACATTGAGATAAAATACAAAGAAGAGTTGCACTATTTATTCATTACAATGACACACTTTATCGACGTGCAGTGACTAGGAAAAGAGGAATCAACAAAGGCCTTAGAAGAAGCACATTCAAAATATCTGTGGTGCTCACAAATCGTGTCCCAAACTGAAACATTAATTGAGAATGAGTTACTATTGAACTACTATCATCCATGACTCAATGCATTATGCAAAGTATTGTGAAGCCAATCAATTCCATGCAAATTTTATACATCAACCACCAGAGCATCTTCATCCAATAATAGCTTCATGGCCTTTTGAAGTTTGGAAACTCAACCTAGATGGATCCATCATGTCTAAGTCATCGACTAGTCACTCTTACATTCTTGTAAGAATTGATTAATTTTCTAGATGGGCTGAAGTTGTGCCATTAAAAGAAGCGAAAAAAGAAAACATCGTAAATTTTGTTCACACACACATCATTTACCGATATGGTATTCCTCATCGTACTATAGATAATAATGAAAGACAATTTGCTAACACTCTGATAAACAAGTTATGTGAGTAGTTTAACTTCAAATAGTACAAGTCTTCTATGTACAATGTCGTAACAAACGGATTGGCAGAGGCATTAAACAAAACTCAGTGCAATCTTCTAAAAATGGTGGTCTTCTAGACAAAAAGAGATTGGAAAGAAAAGATTGGGGAAGCATTATGGGCCTATCGATCTATCCATCGTACTTCTACGAGTGTTACACCCTATTCTTTGGTTTACATAGTAGAAGTAGTTCTCCTACTAGAGAGAGAAATTTCATCCTTAAGAATGGCAATTCAAAATGGGCTAACTACAGAAGACAAGGCTAAATTACGTCTTTAAGAGTTAGAAACACTTGACAAAATGGGACTAGAAGCTCAACAAGCTTTGGAATGTTATCAAGCATGAATGTCTAAGGCTTTTGACAAACATGTAAAGCCCCAATCATTTTAATTTGGTAATTTAGTGCTTGCAGTAAGAAGAACTATCATCATGATGAAACCTACACGGAATAAGTTCATACTTAAATGGGACGTATCCTACATCGTCAAAGAAGTTTTCATAAATCGAGCATACAAAATCATTGAGCAAGACAAATTACGAACTGGCCCAATCAAAGGCAAATTTCTAAAAAAAAATTTATCCTTAATTTCGTTATGTAAAAAAAAATGTTTCGGTTGAACTACGCTATGACTTGATCCCTAAGTTATGAAAATTGTACATAGACAGCTTACAATTTACTTAAAGTTCAGTCGCAAGCTAAAAAAAATATTATGCTTCATTGAGATAATGTAATCTTGTAGTAAAGGATATGTAAGCAGTACAAAATGAAATCAAGGAGCAAGCACACTAGAAAAAAAAAACAATTCATTATCATTTAACTAAAATCTTGCCATTACAAGAATTGTAACAAGAAAAAAAAAAATAGAATGGAAGAAGAAAAAAAAGAAAAGGGGGCAAAGAGGGCAAAGTTAATGCTTCCACTTGTAGTTCTTGAATTCTTTGCATGCAACCTCTATACTCTTGTAAAGCATAGTTAGGGCCTTGGTGACTTCTTTGGTGATAGCAGGGGTGCGTTTAAGAGTGTTGATTTTGTTGGAATTTATGTCATAAAACTTGTAGTTTGTAGTTTAAATTATATTTTATTCAATAAAGTAGTTAATGAAGACTTATTAGTGAAAATTGAATGCTATAATCTTGAATTAAATAAACTAAGATCTTGAGGCTATCTTGTGTAGACTTGAACTTTATGTAAAGACATAAACGTGGATCAAGTTCGAGTATATAGCCCAAACAGTCTATAGTATATGAATAAAGTTGGATGCCTTATTCTAAAGATATTATGGATGCGGTCAACATTGTAGTTAGTACAAATGATGTGATCTTGAAACGTTTATGTCAAAACATGAAAGTGGAGGCATCCTACATAAAGAGTTTACATATGACCAACACCATGAAATAATCACTTTTAAGTTATAACACCGTTGACTGTATAAAACTAAATATTTCGATTATTGATGATCTAGATAACTTAATCTTAATTTTGAGCTAACTATGAACTTTTGTTTAAATGAAATTATCCTTATATCTGCATAGATGAGGGCAACTCAACAACATTAGCCAAATAAACCTCCTATTTAAGGGGTAAGACCAGGTGAATGGCTAGGGACATATGGTGCAAGACAAAACTCACTCCTACCCGTTTTAGGGTTAGTAGATAGGTTGTTCCCTTAAGGAGTGAATCCAAGTTTTGAACAAGGGGCCACACCCTGTCATTGTACTAAAAGGGATTCAGTTTATAAGATGGACCTTAAACCAATTGTTCAATAGTCGATCAATGGGACCCAAGGAGCAAGTTGTAATCTCAAGGGTAAAATAGTATTTTGATCTAGTCAAGGTTATGAACAACCTATGAATGATTAACTTACTGATCATGGTTATATTAGATGAGACACAAATATATCTATAGTAAGAGGAGTGCAACTATGAAACTTTAGTGGAATGACCCGTTAGCTAAGGAATGTTGATTAGCTTGGTCTAAAAGAGTTGAGTAGTTAATCTTGAATTGTTGGAGCCCATGGTTTATATGTCCATTAGCTTTCCCTACGAGCTCATATGGAATATTCTACTTCTGCTGTTGTAGTTATGCCCCCTACATAACTCTTTGGTTGTGAGTTCAAATCTTGTCTCTTACAATTATTTTTACGAAATAGATCTTATTCCAAACACCAATAATTTTCTTTCATCAAATATCAATAATTTTCAAAATAGATTTTATTCAAAATATCAATAATTTCTTTCCCTAAACATCAAATTTCTTCCTAAGTTTTAATGATTTTCTTAAAGGAAGATATCAAATTTCTTCCTAAATTTCAATTGTTTCCTAAAAGAAAGATAATTTTTTAAAAAGAGGAAAAAAATCATCTAAGATAAAACTCTAACTTATTTTCTAGCCCTCATTTGTTATCTAATAAATTTTTTATAAAAACTACAACAAAATCGGTGATTCAAACTTTCACTATCTCAAAAATATTCCATGAAAAAGGTATTATTCTTTCTTTTTTTCCTTTCTTTTTTTATGTAAATTTTAAATTCAAATATTTATATTACAAAAAATTATGTGGAAATTGCTAGTCTTTCTTTATTGCTAAAAATGTAATGAATGTTATTAGAACATCAGTGAAACGTCGATATATTTTTTTAACATTATTTAGTGTGTTTATTATATAGTGTCCGGTGCCCCCTATATAAAATTTTTGGATTCACTACTAGTTGAGGGCCATAATCGATGGTTAAGAAAAAGTATGAAGTAGTGACAGTGGCCACCATATAGCTATTCTGGCCACCATATAGTTATTCTTTCCCAGCAACTTGTTCACTGATTCACCATTTTTGTATCAATTTGACCTCTCAATTTTGAATCAATTGGTCGAACGGAGAAGAAATCATGATTTCTCCTAAACCACTTTAAACCCCTTCCATCCTCTGAGGAAACAGAATTTGCTTCATTGCAATAGTCGACGACGAAAAGCTTCACGAAAAGTTTAATGAGTTGTAGCTGATGAGGGAGATAGGAGAAATGGGAGAAAGGTCGAATGACAGGGTTAAACAAAAATTAGGTCAAACTTTTTTAAAATAAGAAAACAAAAATATTTCTTTAGCTTCATTTAGTTCCCTATCTGTCCACTTTTTTTTCTTTCTTTTGTCTTCTTAGAATCCATTTTGTAACGTCCTGTTTCCTATTTTTTGTTTATGTTTTCATTTTTTAAGAAACATAATTGTTTGCTAACGTTACTTGTTTCTCGATCTAAAAAAAAGTAGAAATGTTTCTCATTTTATAAGGAATTATTTGAAAAAAAAAGTAGTTTCTCCGATTCCATTTTTCAATTACTTTTATTGGTTTTCTTTTCCTTTTCCTTTTTCTCAATTATTTCTATTAGTGTCCTTTTCCTTTTTTTGTTTGTCAATTAGTTTTATAGGTTTCCTTTTCCTTTTTCTCAATTATTTTGGTTTCATTTCCTTTTTCTCAATTATTTTTATTTTTATGTTTTTCCTGTTTCTCAATTATTTTTATAGGTGTCCTTTTTCTATTTCTCAATTATTTTTATAGGTTTTCTTTTCCTTTTTCTCAATTATTTTTATTTGTTTCCTTTTTCTTTTTCTCAATTATTTTTCCACTTCCTTTTCCTTTTCCATTTTCCCACTCGATTTCTTTTTTTTTCCTCTTATTTCTATCTTCTTCCCCAAATAATCGTCGTCTTCCTCTTTCACTCATTGTCTTAGCCATCTCCTCCTCACCTCTCATCGTCTTCCTCTACACGATGTCTTCCTCTTCGCCAGATCTGGCTTTTCTTTTTTCTCTTCGCGCTAATCAGAGTTTTCGTTGGATCTGTGTTTTCACTGTGGGTCTTTGTCTTCCTCTTTACTGTGGATTTCAGTCCTCTTCCTTGCCAACTCTGTCCTTTAGATCTCAATTTTCATCTTGATCTCCATAAGATTACTAGAGGACCTTCCTATCTAAATTTGATAAAGTGAGAGGTGTAATGTTTAATTGAATTGGATGTGAATAAAATAAAAAATAAAAAAAAAATAAAGAAACAAGAAAGAGTTATCAAACACATTTCCTGTTTCTGTTTCTTTTTTTCAAGGAACAAGAAGCAGAAACAGTTATCAAACACATTCATGTTTGTTCTAAAAAAAAGAGGAAACGGAGAACAAAGAACAAGAAACAAGAAACGGGAAACGAAAATGTTACCCAAACGGACCCTAGTTTCCCTCTCTTTTTTATAGCCATTTAATAAAAAGCTATAATGAAGGGCTATTGAAGGAGTTATTTCTTATAATAGATAACTGTCTGATAGCCTTTTGATATTACTAATTACTCGTCATATTTATCATATTCGCAATATGCAAGAAAAAGGTATCATAGGTTATTTTTTTCAAATGTTTTTGTCATCTAATGCAATTTCTCTTGATTTTATGTCCTAAACATTTGAGTGTCTTAAGAAACTTTTTTTCTTTTAGACTTTGTCAACTTTCCTTTAAAACGATATATTATCATTCTATCTGAAGTTAATGCATCAAACATTGAACAAACAAAAATTTGTAAACGTAATATGCTTGAAACAAGTTTAAAGTATATCCTTGAAATCTCTGAAGCAATTAACAACATTCCAAATCATTCATTTGAAAATGGTTAGGTAGTCAAAACTTATATATTTGAAATTTCTTCATTCATAATGAGTAAGTAGACATAAGACATCAATATAAAATATGATAAAAACTCCCACTTAACATTTATTAATTTTCTTGCCCGTACAAGGACATTATTATTTATTCAGAGTTATGGGGTATAATTTGATATCAAACCCTTGTATTAAAAAATTCTAATTAGTCATTTCTCAAACGAACATACATACAGTCGTTCTAAATTCTAATTGAGACTTGTTTATTCTGAATTCATGTTGGGTTTTATTGATTCTTGAGGTAATCTAATGTTCCATGCTGAGAAACTACTTTAATCTGGAAATTAAACCTAGGCTTGAATTGCTACTTTGGGAGACCAAACTCAATTTGGTTTCACAAAGAAAAGTATATATGTTCACATTATTGTTGTCATTGATACGAAGAATAATTTAAACTTATGATCTTAAACAAAAAAATCCACGTCAAAGAATTGTTGGATTATACTTTCATTTTCACTTGAAAAAATAATTAGTCTAATTAGTATTGATTATATCACAAATATACCAATGTCAAATTTATACCAAAATATTATACTTTCAATTAGCAATAATTGCATATTCTTTTAAAAAATTGATAAGATGAGATTTTGAAAAAAATTGATAAGATGAGATGTATTAATTCAATTGAGATATTTGGATGTACTGATTTTTTACCATTGTTTTTTTTTTCACAAAAAAAATAGAATTGGTTATATAAAATTTACATTATCTAATTGAGATATTTGATGATAAATAACTAGTTATATAAAATTCACGCATTAATTATCACAATACAGATAATAAAATATTGAACTCCACATGATATAGGATGAAGATAGATAACTGATCTTATCCTTCCCAATGAGCTACCTAAACCCTAATTTAAACATTAAAAGAATGCCCTTGGC
>JBBPDI010098278.1:0-11016 GCA_037974545.1 Cucumis variabilis | reverse complement strand
TTATCATCTATCAATGTCAGCGATAGAAGCATATCATTGTCTATCATTGATAGAATCTGAAATTTTGATATATTTTGTAAATATTTTTCAAATTTATCATTTTCGACATTAATGGTAAAAGTATATAGTTGCTCATTGCAGTTGACATACAAGTTGAATCATGTTCAAAAAATAACTTAAAGGTCTATGGCATATGGATAAGGTTGAGTGTCTTATGTTGGTGACAATATGGATATGGTTTACTTTGTAACTACAAATTGTTTGTACAAATCGTTCATGTAGAGACATATGGGTAGGAGTATCCCATACAAAGAGTTTGTATAAGACTCTCTACAAAATAATTAATCCCTCTTTGTAAATCCATTAATTGATGATATTAATATTCATAAAATGATCATGTGTGACTCAAATCTTAATCCTAAGTAATTTATGAACTCCTTCTATCTACGAGGACAGTTCTTTAATTTGCACGAGTGAGAGCGACTCGAGCTTTTGACCTGGTAAGCCTACAATTTATGGGATTTTACTAAATGGGGAGTTGAAAACATAACTTCGTAGGACGAAACTCACTCCTTCTCACATATGGTAAGTAGATGAGTAATTTTCTTAAGTACAAATTTTGAGTCTTGAAGAAGGGACCTTACCCTCTCACTGACATATGAGGGATTTAATTTATGGTTGAACCATAAACAAATTATTCATTAGAGAAATCAATGATATTTAAGGAAATGATGTTATTATAGAGGTAAGACAAACAGTTGACTCAATTTTAATTATGAACAACTCGTGAAGGATCAATATTATATTTTGGAGAAAGAGAAAGGTTGGATGTGATGGGAGAATTAATTAGGAAAGAGAAGATGAATTTAGTTATTTGAAAAGAAAAAGGAAAAGTATTTACTAAAAATAAATAATAATAATATTTATTATTATTGTTGTTGTTGTTGTTTAATTAAATAGAAACCTCGGTATGTGTGTGCCTCTATCTCTCCACTCATTCATCTTCTTCCTCTTGTTTACCCTAGCCACCGCCGATGAGAAGTGTCGTTGTTGAGCAATAAATTTCAGCCAATTAAATTATGTCACGTCATCATAACAAACATTGGAATAATTATGATTTGATTAGGTTTGAGTATTAAGTTTTCTCATACCTAACCCAATTCAAGTCCTAGATATAAAAATTGGGTAAGACAAGGATAATTGCCCTAAGCCCAAGTCCAACATGTAAATGGACTCAAGCTAAAGCCCAACAAGCAAATGAGCCCAAGCTCAAGCCCAACAAGTAAATGGACCCAAGCTAAAGTCCACCAAGCATATGGGCCCGAACCCACCTAAAGCCCATGGAAATTTTCGATAAATAGAGACATTCCCATTCATTTTGGAGATCTTTGGTGGAAGAAAGAATGGAAGCTCGAAAGAATTAAAGCTCTGAAGAAATGAAGTTTCAAACTTCTAAAAGCTCTCAAGACGTTTAAGTTTTTATAACTCTGAGATCACCATCTTTTGAAAAGTTGAAGACTTGGAAGATTTAACTTTCCTTGAATTTTAGAAGATCGAGGCTTAAATTGACTTACAACCACAACTTTTTAAAGATCGAAAACCAAGAAGTTTTAAGAACTTTTATTTGTATTCTAGAGAAAGCATCAAAAGAGTAAATATTAGAGATTGTATCCATTATATAATTCAATATACAAAGTTCAATTCCACGAATTACATTTCTCCATAAATCTCGTGTGAACAGTTTGACACACTCGGTGGGACCATCTCTATACCTTTCATCTTTTTCTCTTTTTTACAAAGAACATTTGAAGAAATCATGACGTTAAAAGACAACACTTTCAAAGCTCTAAGCAACATCAACAAGTTGCCAAATACTTCCAGTCGCTCAAGGAAAACTCAGTCATTTGAGGACATGCCACCCTTTGAGGCCACAAAGAACATTTGGGAACAACTGGCAAAGCCTAAAAAGGTGAAATTGTAATGAAATAAAATCTTGTGATTGACGAACACAATTCGTCTTCTGAACGCTTAAGTGAGAAGATGTCTCACCCAAATATAATGTCGGTTATGGTGACTGATGTGGATACAAGTGAAGATAGAATGACAGAGCTTGAAAAGAAGATCAACATGCTCGTGAAAGCGATGGAAGAAATAGATTATGAGATTGCATCTCTTAAGAATCACATTGAGAGTCGTGATGTTGCTGAATCAAGCAATACACATACTGTTAAGAATACTAACAAAGGGAAGACAATTATGCAAGAAAGTCAACCAAAAAATTCGACCCGAATTGCATCGATGTCTGTTCAGCACTTGCATGAGATGATTGTATACTCCATCAAAACTTAATATGGTGGACCTGCTCAAACTTTCTCTTTATATTCCAAGCCATATACGAAGAGGACCGAAAATATGAGAATGTTGAATGGGTACCAACCACCTAAGTTCCAACAATTTGATGAAAAGGGTAAACCAAAACAACAAGTTGTTCACTTTATCAAAACATATGAAATTACTAGTACGCGAGGAGATTTGTTGGTCAAACAATTTGTCCTAACCCTCAAAGGAAACACATTCATTTCTACAACACTTGACGTATTGTTAGCATGATAGAGCTAATTGTCACCAAGTAGCTAGCGAAAGAGTGAGTCGACCATTGATTATATTAACCGTTGGAGAGCTTTAAGTGTTGACTGTAAAGATAAATTAACTGAACTGTCAACAGTGTAAATGTGCACTCAAGAAATGCATTGGGGGCTCCTATACATCTTGCAGAGAATAAAGTATCGCACCATTGAAGAGTTAGCAACCAGAGCTCATGATATGGAGCTAAGTATTGCTAATAGAGAGAACAATGATCTACTAGTCCTATAAATTAGAAGAAAAAAAAAGGAAGTAAAGAGCACTCAAAAGATATCAAGGGTGCTACCAAGGAGGTTGTGGTTGTCAGCACGACCACCTTAAAGTTTATCTCCAATGAAAAGAAGATTAAAAAATGCCAAGATGAAGGCAAAAAAGACACTCAACACTGAAAGAGAGACAAGAAAAAGTCTACCCTTTTCCAGACTTTGACTTGCTTGATGTGTTAGAATAGCTATTGGAAAAACAATTTATTCAACTTTTTAAATATAAACGACCTGCAGAAATAGAGAGAGTAAATGATCCCAATTACTACAAGTATCATCGGATCGTCAACCATCCTGTAGAGAAATATTTTGTATTGAAGGAGTTGATTCTGAAATTCGCTTTAGACGGAAAGATTAAGCTAGATCTCGATGATGTGGCACAAATAAATCATGTCGCAGTAATGATTCATTTAGATGGTCGATTACCTGCTAGAGAGAGTTTTATCCAATTTGGATCTCTGGACCATATTCTTATATATTCTTCATCGGAGGCCTTATAAAATAATGACCTAAAAACCGTTTACTCTAAAGAAGAAGAAAAGCAAGTAGAGGATGTTGATGAGGGATGAACGCTAATAATATATCGAAAGAAGCGTAAACAAAATTTTTTGAAAAAAAATCTCGTTCGTACTGAGAGTATAATAGAAAAGGGAAGTCTAAGAGAAGAAAGATAAGAAAGAATGTGAGAAAGTTTCAATCAATCATTGAAGAAAGTGGGGAGCTTCCTCATCCACAACAACTAATAACTCTGAAAGACTTCTTCCCTGCAAACTTTCCAATTGAAACCATTTTATATCGTGCAATCAATACGACTGAGGATGATGCTTCTCCCTCAGATCTTGCAGAGGCAACAACCAAGCTAAAGGAATTACCTTCTTTAGGCATTAGTGATATGTTGTCAATCTCGTGAGAAATTAAGAATATAATTATTGAGATATTAAAAAATGATGATGACTTGACTATTTGTGCATCACAAATGAAGTTGTGTGACTCATGTTGTGTGTTAATAGCATTCACTGATGGATTTTCTACTCGAGTCAAAGCTTCATAACAGACCTTTATTTGTGTCAGGATATGTTCGAGAGAGTTCAATCGAATTCTTATTGATAATGGTTCTATTGTCAACATTCTGCTAAAATCGACCATGAATCAATTGGGTATCTCAATTGAAGAGTTATCGAATATCCTTGTTTTTTAAGCTTCTATTGATAACGACAGAAGAATGTTGAGTAGCAAAAAGTTGACAGCAGATTGAGTAGCAGAATGTTGACAGCAGAACCATTATCAATTACAATTCGATTAAGCTTTTGCTCTCAAACATATCTTGATACAAATAAATGTATGTTATTTAGCTTTGACTCAAGTAGTAAATCCTCATCACATAATATCGATATACAACATGAATCACATGCCTTTGTTTGTAATGCAAAAATAGTCGAGACATTATCACTTTTTTAATATCTCGATTATTGTGTTCTTGATTTCTTGCGGGGGTGGCGACGAGTCATTAATGCCTAAAGAAGGCAATTCCTTTGGCTTGGTTGTTGCATCAATAGAATTTGAGGGAGAAGCGTCATCCTCAGTCGTACTGATGTATGGCATGAAACGATCTCCGTTGGAAAGTTTTTAGAGAAGAAGTTTCCCAAAGTTATTGGTTGTCGTGGTCGAGAAAGCTCCTCACTTTCTTCAGTGATTGGTTGAAACCTTCTTGCATTCTTTCTTCTCTAAGACTTACTCTTTCTCTTGTACTCTAGTTACAGACGAAATTTTTTTATAGAAAAAATTTGTTTGCGCTTCTTTCAACGTGTTACTAACATTCATCCCTTATCAAAATCCTCCATCTACTTTTCTTCTTCTTTGGAGTAAACAGTTTGGAGATCATTATTTAAAGGCCTCCGGTGAAGAATATATAACAACAGACTCCATATATCCAAATTGTATCAGACTTCCTATAGCAGGTGATCAATAATCTGTATGAATCATTACTACGACATGATTTGTTTGCACCACATCATCGAGATCTAGCTCAATCTTTTTATCCACAGCTAATTTCATAATCAACTCCTTCAATACAAAACATTTCTCAACAGGATGACTAATGACTCGATGATATTTGCAGTAATTGGGATCATTTATTATTCCAATTTCTGCAAGTCGTTTACATTAAGGAAGTTGAATGAGTTGCTTTTCCACTAGTTGTTTTAACAAGTCATGTAAGTGATAATCTGGAAAAGGGCAAAGTTTTTATTCTCTCTTTCAACGTCGAACATCTTTTTTTGCCTTCATCTTGGTGTTTTTTAACTTTATTTTCCTTGGAGACAAACTTTAAAAGGACCGCACTAACGACCATAGCCTCCTTGGTAGCATGCTTCGTTACCTTCTGGTGCTCTTCACCTATTTCTTTACTTTTCTAATTTTTGGGATCAATAGATCATTGTAGCAATACTTAGCTCTATATTATGAGCTCTAGTTGCTAACTCTTTAAAGGTGCAGGACTTTATTCAGTGCAAGTTGTATAGGAGCCCTCAATGTATTCCTTGAGTGCACATTTTTACTATTAACAGTACAATTAATCTATATTCGCAGTCAAGACTTAACGCTTTCTAGCAGTTAATATAATCAATGACTATCTCACCCTTTCCCTGCTTGGTGTCAGTTAGTTCTATCATGCTAACATACGACGAGTGTTGTAGAAGTAGTTGAAAAAGTCTCTCTCAAGCTGCTCCTAACTATCAATGGATTCAGGTTCAAGGTTGGTGTACCAATCAAAGGCGTTTTCTTTTAGAGTTCGGACAAACTGTTTGTCCAAGAAATCCCCTCAAGTACTAGCAGTTTCACATGTCTTAGAATACAAAGAGAAAGTTTGAGCAAGTCCACCATATTGAGTTTTGATAAAGTTTGCAATCATCTCTTGCAACTGCTGAACAGACAACGATGCAATTGAGGTCAAATTTTGTGGTTGACTTTCTTGCATAACTGCCTTCCCTTTGTCAGTATTCTTGACAATATGTGTATGGCTTGATTAAGCAACATCACGACTCTTGATGTGATTCTTGAGAGATGCAATCTTATAATCCCTTTCTTCAACGACCTTCATAAGCATTTTGAACTTCTTTTCAAGCTCTGTCATTCTGTCTTCACTTGTATCTACGTTAGTTACCATAACTGACATTATATTTGGGTGAGACATCTCCTCATTCGAGCGTTCAGAAGAAGAACTGTTTTTGTTAATCGCAAGATTTTCTTTTATTATAATTCCACCTTTTAGTGACTTGGACAATTATTCCCAAATGTTCTTTACGACCTTAAAGGGTCACATTTCCTCTGATGATTGAGTTTTCTTTGAGCGGCTGTGAGTATTTGGCTGCTCGTTGTTGTCACTTAGAGCTTTGGAAGTGTTGCCTTTAGATGTCAATAATTTTTTTAGATGTTCTTAAAAGAGAGAAAGAGATGAAAGGTAGAGACGGTCCCACTGGGCGTACCAAACTGTTCACACGAGATTTAAGAAGAAATGTAATTCATGGATATGAACTTTGTATGTTGATTTATATAGTGGATGTAGTCTCTAATATTTACTCTTTTAATGTTTTCTCTCGAATACAAGTTAAAATTTAGAACTTCTTGTTCTTCGCTCTTCAGCAAATTGTAGTGGCAAGTTTATTCGAGCTTCAATCTTTTGGAATTCAAGAAAAGTATAATCTTCCAAGTCTTCAATCTTTGGTGATGATCTTGGGATTGATAAGAACTTGCACGCTTGAGAGCTTTAGAAGTTTGAGTCTTCAATTCTACAGAGCTTTAAAAGTTTGAGTCTTCAATTCTTTAGAGTTTCAATTCTTCAAAGCTTTAATTCTTTCTTCAACCCCAAATCTCCAAAATAAATGATAGAGTCTTTATTTATAGGAAATTTTCATGAGCTTTAAGTGGGCTTAGGCCCATTTTCCTGTTGGGCTTGAGCTTCGGCCTATGCGCCTGTTAGATCTAGGCTTAGAACCATTATATTTTTTTGCCTAATTTTTATATCTAAAGCTTGAATTGGGTTGGATATGATAAAACTTAATTACCCAAATCCAATCAAATTATAATTATCACAATGTTTGTTGTGATGACGTGACAAAATTTAATTGGTCAAAATTTCTTGTTCAACAATGTTAAAATAAATAATAAAAAAAAGATAGTATAACACTTTTGTATTAAAGAAAGAAAGAAAAAAAGAAAGAAAGATCCAATTAATTTAGCCATCTAAGAAAATTGTTGAAAACGGTTAGTAATTATTGAATAAAAAAGTTTGATTTTTTTTTTTAAAGAAACTAGAAAAACAAAAAAATAAAGAAAATAAAACAAAAAAAAAAGAAATAAAAGTAATTGAAAAGAAAAGGTCAAAAAGGGTTTTTTTTTAAAAAGAAAAAGAAAATGAAAACAAATTTGAAAAAAAAATGTAAAAGAGAACCCAAAAGAAAAACAAAAACAAAAAGAAAAGAAGTACCTAAAAAAACCAAACAAAATCTTGATATATCTTTTCTATTCTTTTCATCCACCCGATGCCACCCTTCATTTTTTCACTCTTTCTTCTTTCTTTTCTCAACTTTTCCTTTAGGTTCTTTCTATCTCTCCCTCGCACTCTATAACAACAACTATTAAACAAACAAAAAAAAAAGAGGCAGAGGAAAACGAAAACAGAGAGAAAGAAACTGAGTTACATATAAAAAAATTGGAAGAAGAGTGAGGAAGAGACGATTATTCCATCGTTCTCTCTTACTTTCTAATAACCACCGGACAGTAAAAAAATGATGAGAAGACAAACTGAAGCTAAGGAATGGAAGTAATTTGATTTTTTTTCTTCAACCTTTATTCCCTATTTATGAGAGAGGAAAGAGTACCAAATCGTTCTCAACAAATCTAAGGCAGTTGAGATCGATCATTGAGTTGAGATTGAGCATTAAGGTTAGATTTTGCTCGAAATCGGGAACCCTCTTCCCACTCCATTTCCTTCTTTTTCTAATCCATTTCTTAAAAAAAATAGATAAATAATAATAATAATAATGGCACCAAATATTAAAAAAAAAAAAAAACTAAGGGGGCGTTTGGTGCGTGGAGTAGGTTATTATAATCTATGAGTTATTATAATTTGTGTTTAGGGTGCAGATTATTATAGTCTGTGTTATTATAATATGTGCTTGAGGTGCAGATTATTATAATCTGAGTTATTATAATCTGTGTTTGGAGTGTCGATTATTATAATCTGAGTTATATCAAAAGTGATTTTTTCACTATTCTTTTTTGCAATACACATATTTTTAAAAGTTATATGATCCAATCTTATTAGTTATGTTGTTCATTTAATAAATTTAACTATAATCTCCATAGAGTAATTTCCTAATTTGTAGTTGATCGTTTGAAATTATGTTAGAGATACATCCCTACAAATCATGAACGAATTTTAAAAGATAAGAAAACAACACAAAATTAAATTCTTCAATATGTGCTTAGTGAAATAGAAATATATAAATTTCCATAACATTTGTAATTAAACTTAGGACAATACAAACCAAGATAACAAGTTCACAAAATAAAAGTAAAAAGTCATAAAATCGACAACATGTCAAACATTATCTTCCAAGAGAACCCTGTAATACTCAAATTTAAGTTATGTTGGACACGACAAGAATCCCTCTGCGGCATCCACCCTATGGAATATGATTTGCAAAAGCTTTACCCTGTCTTGGCTCCGTAGTTCAGGGATATCTTGCAGTTGTTTCACGACTTCAGCACACAATTCGATCTCTGTTGCACGCTTTTCTTTCGGCCAATTTGCAATTGCCTTTAATTGATCATTTCTAACTTCCATTGCATTATTGATCACATCTATGGATTCATAATGTTGGTCACCCCATTTTCTCTTACTTCCACTTGAACAATTTCTTCCTTCACTTGATCGACCTGCACGTGTTCCTAACATATCATTTGGTGACATATCCAGTCCTTCACTATACATCGTCGAGATGTCTTGATCATGTGAACCACCAAGGGAAGCACCATCATTAAAATTGTAATGCACATTAGATCCCACATCAGCAAAGGTCTCTAAACGTACTCCTGTTGCCCGATCTTTGTTGAAGACATAGGATAGATCATCATAATATGGAAATGATTTGTGTAGAAGGCCTTTGGCTACAAGATGACTCTGTACTAACATAATTCAGATAGATTAGTTGATGATTGGAATTATAAAAGTACATAAAATTATACTGTGAAATTAATACCTTAACCCAACTATCAAACAACTCTCACGCTATAATGATTCATTGGTATTTTTCGTTCCATCCAAAGCCACTACACAATGACCCCCTCATTTTCACAATTGTTTGGTAGGTTTTTTTAAATAATTTCACACGACAATCTATAATCAGTGGTCCTTGGATATTAGTGTCGGGCAACTTCTCTGCCATCATCCACTGTAATTGGACCAAGTATCTAAGTCGAAATGTCCCATTATTCGACCTCCATCCACCAGATGAAACCTAATCCACTAAGCACTCAACCAATTTTGCTTCTTCCTCTTTAGTCCATGTATGTTTCAATGCTCTTGAAGAACTTGTCATTCTATCGTATATACGTATACAATTTAATAAAGTAAAATATCAGGTATTAGTATTGAACATAATTAATTGTAGACAATCAAAATTATGCATTTAGTAAACATCACAATAAGAACGTACATGAAGAGTGTTCCTAGTGCATAATTTCACAACACATTAGCACAAATAACAAAATAATTTCAATCTTTGACAGTAATTAAAAGAGTATTAAGGCACTACTGGTTACATAACTCTCAATCACTGAACATTGTATGAGCCAATTCATCCCTCTATTAACTCCATTCATTTAAACTATCAATGTAATTAATCTCATCACCTCCAGTTGTAGCGTAGGTTGAATCACCCTCATCTAAATCGCCGGTTATTTCATTGTTAGTCATCTCTTTATTGATAAGATTGTGTAGAAGACAACAAGTGATGATAGTTTGACATTGGGTTTTGACTAGGTAGTATGATTTCCTCTTAAAATTGTCCAACGACCCTTCAACAACCCAAATGCTCTTTCAATGACATTTTGTGCCAAAGAATGTTTCATGTTGAAAAATCCCCGTGCTGCTGGTGGTGCATTACCTCCTCCACGCCACTCTGAAAGATGATATCTCTCTCCTTTATATGAGGCCAAGAAACCCTAAGCATTTAGGTACCCAGCTGAAGGGATAAAAGCCCTATGACAACGGAAGATTTTAAAGGACCATTCCTCAAATTAATTTGAGAATCTTAAAATACCAGTACATTGGCAAAATTAGAATCGAAAATCTAAATAAAACTAAACATGCTTTTAATTTATAGGATACAAGAACTTACTTTCAATGACGTCTCTGAATCTACAAATCAATCTCCATATTGGGACACCATCCGTTAGAGACCTTCTTATCCTCTAGGATGAGATTAGTTTGTGGGAACCGATTGAGATGGGAAAAACGTTTAGAGGTAGTTGAGAGAAACTCTTTTTTTTCTACAGAGAACAAAACATTGGCTTTCTTTTCTTGATTAATTCATTTAAAGAAAATTGTTTTCTTTTAGATATTTATAACTCTCTTTCCTTCTTGAAATAGGAGTAGGAGTAGGAGAGAATCATGAGATTTTTTTAATCAAATCTACTAATTAATTAAATCATATTTAATTAATAATTCATTCAAATCATATTTGAATGATTTGAATGAATATCTCTCCAATATCTTATAAATTTATATTAATATAATTAATTAAATCATATTTAATTAATATTTTATTCAAATCTTACTTGAATGAATATCTTTCCAATATCTTATATATTTATATTAATATAATTAATTAAATCATATTTAATTAATTTTTCATTCAGATCTTATTTGAATAAATATCTTTGCAATACCTTAGAGATTTAATTAAATAAAACTGAACTATTAATTAATTCTCTAATTAATTAATAGCTAAATTAAATATATTATATTTAAATAAATTAAATTTGAATCATATTCAAATATAAGTTTCTCTCATAACCAATAATTTTAATATGAATCAAATTCACATTA
>JBBPDI010098272.1:0-26920 GCA_037974545.1 Cucumis variabilis | reverse complement strand
TGATTAGAATAGGATCCGCTGTGTTATTTTGCATATACAATAGTTTATATACTAGATTGGCAAGTTTATCTCGTTAAGTTTTCAGCAGGGTCTACAGTTACAAGTAGAGAAAAGCTTTGTCTGTCGGCTTCACACCGTCTTTCGGTCTAAGCTAGCAGGTAGTTTGGAAGGGGGTGTGACATTTCAAGTTTAAAGACTTCTGCTGTTGAATGTTTCATGTTTTAAAGCAAAGGTCAATTGATGTTGTTTGGGAGGTGAATGGCTTTAGCTAACATCACGCCACATCTCTAGTCAAGCAAGCAGGTGCTCAAGGTAGGGTGTGACAGGTAGAGACAAAGACAAATAACCATTTACACTTTCTTGAAAATATGAAAACTAAATTTTTTTATAAAATCAATATCAATAAATGTTCGGAGACATAAAATCGATAAAATCAATAAAAAAATATTTGAAAACATGACTCACAAGTACTAACATCTTAAAGAAAACAATAATAAATAAATAAGATAAATCATAAAAAAACTGTCTAAAATCTAAATTAATACTGAAGAACATGTAAATAAATACAGAAGCAGAACTGAGTCTCCATATGACATGTCACGGATCCTTCCTCTCGCTCACCAGTCTTTCATATCTTCTACTCTTGTCTTAAATATTAAACATAGGAAAGAGTGAGTATATAAATATATCGAGTAAGGGACCCACTACTAGTCCTGTTATGTGAACTGTTAACTTTCTATTAGAAAAGTAATAATAGTGTTGTTTGTCTAATGGACTATACCTAAACAAGTAAGATCGTACGAACAACCCTAATTGTGCAATCGATCTCAAAAAAATACCCCTAGTCGTGCGAGTGATCGTAAATACACACTAAATGAGACCATACAATCACCTAATCATGCAAGTGACCCATGGGAACACCCTTAATCGTGCGAGTTCCATAGATAGGATCACAATACAAGTGGTGTAAAAGTGCAATAAACAAAGTTAACAGACACACCATAGTCCAAAACATGTAACATATCATAAACATCATAAACATGACATGAATATCAATCATAACGTCCTTAATCATGTGATCAATGATTATAAATATGGCATGAATATTAATCATAACATCCTTAATACTGTGATTAATATATCATGCATCATAAACATATCAGTCAATAATATTAGTCATCTTCATCAACATCAACACATTATGCATCTTAGCTACATCAATGCATCATGGAAAATACATGCAAGAGCTTAATTTTATATTTTGATGTCCAGTAGTAGAATCTCTTACCTTGAGATTTGCTAAAAAGTTTAATCCTTATCTGTCACAGTGAAAGCTTTCCAATAGACAAATCCCAAAGTTGGGGTTAAAACAAATTCAACCTTATTGAGAAAAAAATTTTGAAGTTATTTCATCCAATTTAGCCAATTAACCACACGAGTGGATCAAAAGATACAAAAAAGCAGCTTGGCTGGGGAAAACAGGGCTCGACTTAGGTAAGGAAACTCGACTTGCAAAAACGGTTTGCGAAGGGGAGAGATGGATTGAACGGTGATGAAGTTGTGCAGACAAGGGAGGCCAGCTTTGAAATCAACGAATGGAGAGGAATCCGACATGGCTTGGCTTGGAGTTCGATGGACGAAGAGTGACACGGGCAACGACGTGCAACAGTAGATGGACATTAGCTTGATAGAGGAAAATTTCGACGTGCAATCTAGAAGAAGATCAAACGACTCACATGGCAACACGAACAGACACCTTGTGACTATGAGTACGTTTTAACTTTGTTTGAGCGACAAGGAAAGAAAGGTGGACAAAGACTTCGACGGTGGCAACTTGTGCAGCAGTCGTGTGCTGCTAGGGTTTCTTTGTGGGTGATGTTTGGAGAAGATGATGGCATGAAAATCGAGAAGGACTTATTTAAATATAATAATTTTATTATTATTATTTTCCAAATATATTTATTTTATTTTTTTTCCTTTTGCTTTTAAATTATTTTCCAAAAATCAAATATTCTATCCCTTCATCAATTCTCCAACCAACTTTTATCTCTTTTCATAAAATAATTATCTTCTTACCAAAATAATTATCCCTTTAACAAATAGTTATATTTTTCCAAAATATAACTATTTTCTTCTTATTATTATTATTTTCCAAATATATTTATTTTAGTTTTTTCCTTTTGCTTTTAAATTCTTTTCCAAAAATCAAATATTCTCTCCCTTCATCAATTCTCCAACCAACTTTTATCTCTTTTCATAAAATAATTATCTTCTTAACAAAATAATTATCCCTTTAACAAATAGTTATATTTTTCCAAAATATAACTATTTTCTTATTATTCCTTTTTCTTTCTAAACCAATATCTCTCTCCAAATAATTATCCTTCAAAAAATAATTTATCTTTATCTTCTATTTAAAATACAATATCTTTTTCTTAAATAATTATATTTCAACAAATATATTTACCTTTTCTTTTCTCACAATATTTATATAATTATATATATCTATCTATAATTATCAACTTTCCAACAAAAATTCTACTCCCCAATTCAATTAAATAACATCCAAATTACTTAATAAATTTCAATTTGCATAAAACTAAATATTCTCCAAAACTTTACTTAATCCTCATAATATAGAATTAAATCAAATTTTCAACAAACACCACAAATTCAAATCTTCTAATTAATTAAATATTTACCAAAAAAACATCTAAATAATTTCAATGTCCATAAATTAAATTATTCTCGTTATGTGAAATCAAAATAACGCCCAATAAGTTAATTCTAATTAAACAAACCTAAGATAATTGTTTCCAAACATTATCTTAATTTTCAGGCCATTTCATATGTGTTGTTGTAATCCATTATGGCGAAGAAACCGTTCAACTTAAGTTATGTATTTAATGGGGCATTTCTTAACTAGATGAGAAACCCTAAGGGCGTCAAACCATTACTGTCCACGGTGGAGAAGTTGTGTATCAAATATTTCCCTATCCATGCGAGATACCCAAAATGTGAAATTCCATTTTTTGGGTGCATGGAATTTATTAAGGATGAGTGAAAATGATATTTAAGGGATTAAGGTAGTTAAATTCTTTGGAAAGGTTAAAGTTTAGGTTTAAGTTAGAGTTAAGAAAAATTGAAAAAATTTCGTATCAAAGATTGACACAATAGGCGTTTAGAGGTTTGTGTGGGTGCCAAATGGGCCATATAACCTCTAAAGAGTGTTTGTTGGATGGCCAAGGGAAAGTAAAGAACCTCTAAAGATGTTACTTGGAATTTTAAGCATGTGTTAGACATTTTGGATGGCTTGTTCAATTGAAAGATGGTAGGAGAGAAGAACGATTTAAAGGTTATTTAGGCATTTGGATGGCTAGGCAAGAAGGATTGAGATGTTAAATGGGCAAGAAAGGTTGTCATTTTAGAGGTTGTGCAAGTGTTGAGAGGCTATGCAAGAAAGCATGTGGGCGAGAAGCTTAGCCTTGCTAATTGGCTTTCAAGGTTAGTAAGCTCATTTTGGGCAACAAGGCTTGTAGTTATGGATGTTATTAGTTGTTTAAGGTTGTCATGCAAGATGGTTAAAGAGGTTAGCCATGCTTTTTGAACATGCATGTGGCAAGCTTAAAGCAAGTGGTTTAAAGTTAATCCAACTATCTTAATATTATTAACATGCATTTTAAGGTGGAAAGCAAGTTTGAGGTGTCATAAGGTGCTTTAAGAATGGATTAAGCAAGGTTGAGGAGTCAAGATAATTTTATGCAAGGACTTATGATTTTATTGTATTAATTATAAAACGTACCCCATGGAGGAAAGGCCTAGAGTTAGATTTATGATATTAATGCATTTTTTCTATCACTCTTCCATTTTTCTGTTGATATCTATCATCATTTTGTTTAATTAGTTCATGAACAATGTCATGTTCTTTTGAAATTAGAAAATTTGTATGTATGTCTTATAAGTTTCATTAAGGTAAATGTGGATGTCAAAGCATTGTGAATTTGAGAGAAAAGACACTCACACTAATAGCAATCACCTAAAAAGTGAAAGAACTCATTTAACTCAACAGACGGCAAAGAGATTGTAGCCACAAAATCTTATGACCGAGTTTATCTTTTGCATAAGTTACAAAAATGTTGCCTTGAATGGCGAAAGCACCAAAAGGTTGCCTGTGTTAAATTAGGATAAATTACTTATCACTACAAGAAACAAAACTTTCACCGATGCCTCTATGCAATGGATTTGCTGACGCAGTTTTGACGTTGACATGAACGTTAGGCAAAATGCATCGGTATAACTTTTCTCGACGTTGAGGAAAGGCCACATCGGTGAAAGACAAACACCAACACATAGCATACCGACGTGTGCAAGGCGTTGCAATAAAAGTAAAGCCAACGTGCATCACCAGCGTCAGTACATGTAATATCGACATCGCATCGACAATATAATTTCTTGACGCATTGCCAAAACTTTGGCAAAGGTGTCGTATGCCGACGTAGGGGCCTACGTTGGCAAAAAGGTTTATTTTTATTTTTTTTGTTATTTAATTATTCTGTTTCTATTATTAATATTAGATATTATTCTCGATTTCCCATTGGCTCAAAACGTAATATTGAATAATTTCTAAAATTTTAAAAATTACATCAGTTAGAAGAAATCAAATATGATAAATGTTCAAAATGTTTACGAAGAATTACAATAAAAAAAACCTACACGTAGTAGACGGTAGTCGCGAAGGCCACATGAGTAATGCAAAACCTATAAATGAAATAAAAATATAGTTAGAATATCACAAATGCAGAATTAAACAAAGTGTTGAAAAAGTACGTACCTCAAGTGTTCCCAGGCCTCTATGTTGGTGACTCATATCCTCGATCATCTTCCTCATCCGTTCCATTTCCCGTGCATAGTTTTCTTCGATTCTACGAACTGTCTCATTCATTTATCTATCACGGTCTGCTATTTATCGATCAAGGTTTGGCACTATTCGATCCCGCTCCTCGTCTCTTAGTCTTTGTTGTTCAATCAGGTGGTTAGCGTTTTCAAGGTCATCCCTAAGTTGGCTAACCTCAGCAATGTGTATGTGGGGGTCGTAAGAGGAGGAAGAAGTTGAGGAAACAGAACTCTTCCTTTACTTGGGTTTCAAACCCCAACCAAGGCCTTTTAAGTAGCCTGGTCGTCTACCAAAAACAGTATGCATATCTCGTCATCCGAGAGTGGTTTAGAACCCTTTGGAATGGGATGCAACTAAAGTTGTAACATTTAATTCTTCACAATAATACAAGTTGGAGTTAGGAGAGATCATCAAAATTTAAATAGAAAATAATAACTAACAAGTTAGAATGAACTTACATGTGTGTCCTCTACCGTCGATGAAACGAACTCGTTAGTACTATTAGCGTATGTCTCACCTAAACAACTCGAAGAAAATACTTTTCTTTGTCCAATTAAAAGCTCTCTTTTTTTTCTATATTCCAACGAGGATACTTGTTCATAACTGGAAACTCCAACAAATCTAGTTGTTTCAAGATTTCTTGGCCATTATTTACAACTGGAGGTGTCTTAAGCTCTACTCTTCCATCATGTAGCCTACTTATGTGCCAAACGTGGTTGTTTGGAAGATAACATTGATGTCCCATGAAAGCAATTTTTCCTCTTATTCCGAACAACAATCTATCTCGCATGTAGAGGGGACATGCCTGATACCCTTTGTACTCCACCCAAATAGATCACCATATACTGGAAAGTCGTTAATTGTCCACAATAAGACTGCATAAAATTAAAAACATTGATCCGTAAGACAGTCGTACGTACGCACACCAAAAGTCTATAGATTTTTCAATTACTCAATTAGTGGTTGTAGGTACACATTAATTTCCCTACTAGGAGATTTTGGACTGGTAATGAGCAAACACATGCCAAGGTTTGACTTTTTCATGTATTTTCATGATGGCAAATTATAAGGAATTAACAACACAGGCCCCATACTGTACGAAGTAGTCATACGATCGAACGGATTAAATCAATTTGACATTGTGTGTAAGTATGTCGGTAAAAGTTTTAAATAAAAATTAATGTTTAAAGTTTTATCGATGCACTCACACATAACATCGACACAGATTTGAATAAAATACTATTATTCAAACATTTGTCGATGTTGTGTGTAAGTACATTGGCAACAATCTAAACATTAATTTTTATTTAAAACTTTTGGCGACGTACTTACACACTTTGTCGGCATAAGTTGTAATTTAATAATATTATTTAAGCCTTTTGGCCGACGTCGTTGTAAGCCCGTCGGCAAAAGTTTTCAATAAAATTTAATGTTTAGACTTTTGTCGAGTGGCAGTTAACAACATCGGCTAAACCTCTTTATCCTGACATGTATTCCAACACGTTGGCCTTTTCACTATTCGCTGACGTCTTTTTTTATGTCCGTTATGGCATCGATAAAGTGTAATTTCTTGTAGTGTATAATGCTTACAAGCTAGTTACATGTAAATCATAGTTTACCTTTAAGTATTTGGATCCCGAGAGATGAACAAGTATGATGAAGGCATCAAAAGGATGCTTTAACTTAAAACACAGTACATTGCAGTTAGTTAATTAAATATTCCATCATGCCATGCCTACAAAGTAAGCTCATTCCCCATTTCACTCCACCATCATAATCACCTTGCACCATCAATTATATTGAAGTGTATATATATATTGAGGGTAAAATATATTGTTCGTAAACATACTGTATAAATTATACTGAAGGGATACAAGCCTTAGGCAGCGAAAGATTTTACAGAATTATTCCTCAATTTAATTTAAGAATCCCAAAATACCAATACATTTCCAATATTTAGAAACAAATAATAAAAAACTTACGTAGTTTGATGCCTCTAAATCTATAAAAACTCTAAATTGGGACACCACCCACCGAAGACCTTCTTATCCTCTATGATGAGATTGATTTGTGGGAACCAATTGGGATGGAAAAAGGTTTAGAGAAAACTGTTTTTGCAGAGAGCAAAAGCATTGACTTAAAGAAAAAACTATTTTCTTTTGCATATTTATAACTCTATTTCCTTGAGGTAGTAGGAGAGAATCATCATATACTATTAATTTAAAAAATATTCAATTAATAGAAATTTCAAATCAACTAATTAATTAAATTATATTTAATTAATATTTTATTTAAATCATTTTAAATTGGTTTAATTAAATAAAATTAAACTAAACTATTAATTAATTCTTAAATTAATTAATAGCTAAATCAAATATCTTATATTTAATTTAAATTAAATTTGAATCATATTCAAATATAAATTTCTCTTATGACCAATAATTTTAATATGAATCAAATTCACATTAAATTAATATGTGAACTCATTCAAATATTTTATCCTTCATATATTAAGTTTGATTCATATCCAAAATTAAATTTATATAATAAATTTTGATCAAAATATAAACTTTATATCATAATGTACCACTATACATTATACTAAGTTTCAAAGTAGGGAAGAAGTGATTTCCATATTGTGTAATTATTTTCCAAGCTTTCCGCTCGATCTTGTCCACAAAATTATAAGCATATTTAGTCGGTAATCTGTTCACTTTCACCCGTACAAATCAAAGAACAATTCCTCACGAACAAGAGTTCATAATACACTCAGGATTAAAACTAAGTTACCTAGGTCATCCTAATGAGATATAAACCTAATTAGTTAACAACGTTACATCTAGTGGTTCCTATTTTGTGGTTCGGTCTGATGCGAACTCATTGAATAGGATACCCTCACTTGCATGTCACCTACACAAACGCGTTGGATCATTGCATTTGTATCATATACAAAGTGAGTCGTATCCATAGTGTTATTGGGATAAGGTACCCAACCCTATTCCTATACTATAGACCCTTTAAGCTGATCTCGAGCATTAATTCCTATATGTCTCTACATACTGTTCAAGAATTATTACACAACTTAGGATGTTAGCTTATTGGATTTGGGTTATTAAGACAAAACTAATTATATAATCAATAACAATTATTACAATTATAACTCTTTATTACCAACGTTCAATGGATTATATTTCCAATCTACGAGTTTTAGGACACAAATCCCAGCAAACTCGCACTTTGACAAAAACTATAGTCTCTTCCCTATGCCTCAGCTGAGAATGCCAACCAACACAATAGGTCAGTCTTATCCTTCTCAATCATTGAGAATGTCTCGACGCAATAAGAGAATTGTATGACAACCTAACCATTACTTGGGTGCAACTAAAACTCAGGTTGTCGTACTAGATGATGGCGTTGGAGATTCATTGTCCCAGTGCAGCGCATAGCATACATAAAGCTGCCCACAGATGATGCATAGGGAATATGTCTCATATCCTTAACTTCTTGAGGTGTCTTAGGATACCGTTCCTTAGACAAGTGAACCCTGTGCTAAAAGGTAATAAATCCCGCTTAGAGTTATGCATCGACTATCGAACTAACATTATGTCATATAGGTTGCCTGAGATAGCTCTAGCATTTTGTTCTTGCGTTCCCTTATCATTTGGATCCCATGAACATATTGTGCCTTTCCCAAATCTTTCATTTGGAATTGGACTGCTAGCCAAATTTTAACATGAATTAGGTATCCTACATCATTCCCAATGAGAAGGATATTGTCACATACTAAACCGCAGTTCGACTAAAACGTCGAAATAGTGGGAATAGGATGCAAGTTAGTTACAACCTTGAAATTTTCTTATCGCAAATCTTATTCTTAACTCCTTTTAAACTATTAACAACACTGAAAACGTAATGGTGGTCAATGTAATGCAAAGCAAAATAAATACAAACCAAAATGTATACTTTATTAATAACAGGTGTTTCATATATTATTACAATACTTTGACCAAATAACCATTGGTTAACCATTTCCAAAACGTCTTGAATCATCTCATCACAAATCCTTCAACTTTCTTCTCTACTTAACCTAAACGATTGATCCTGAAAGATTGATTTTTAAAACGTAAGTCTAAAAGACTTAATGGGGTTTCGTGAAAACCTTTCAGAATAACTTTTCATACTCATTTCACAAAAATAATATCAAATCATTTAAACATACCGACAAATCATTTCATTTCACATAAATCTTTCTTTGTGCTTAACAAATCATTTCATTTCGCCAAGGATCCCAAATTGTTCTCTATGCTCTGTCTCATTACCTCGTGTTTAGACAATTGTATCAACAGCATCAGAGAACAAATAGAATCGTCCTTGTTGCTTAAGCCGTTAAGCTTTGTATGCTCCTTTCAACGCATAAGCCAGCTTTTTATCACCACGTAGCTCGTACACCCCATGGTAACCTTGACTCTTTATGTACACATAAAAGTTAGCATCATCTAAAAGAAAAGAACTAATGGTTTGAAAACCATTTTATAGTATTGAAATCATAATCATCAAATCAAGCTTTAACATTATAAATCACACATGAAAAAATAACTTTTCATATAAATCTATTTGAAACATTTCCATTTGAATTCTTCTTTCAAATCAGTAAACAAAAATCATAATAATGTTTTTAACATAAATCCATTTGAAAGGTTTGAAAAGAACTCACAAAACTTTACTAAAGAAGTCCTCCTTCTTCTTCTTGCATGCCTCAACCAGCAACACTTCAACATTTCAACAAAACCCCCATCATCCCCTCCTTAGTTACCAAATCTTCTTATTTGTGGAGCCCTTAAACTAATTTAGTAATGCATAAACTCTTCTCAGTTTACTAGCTTCTGCTTAAAACTTTACACGTGTAAATTTAATATTCAACCTAGCCATTTATGCTTAAATCCTAAATCTTACAGGTTAACCCATGTCAAATAAAATTTGACATTTTCTTCGCTAGACCTTGCTTACTGTCTAACCCAACCTGCGAATAATTTCGACCACATAACATTTCTTGTGAATAACTATATTGCATGGTTATATTTTTACTATACTCAACTTCCACGCGAACCAACCAACTTTTACTCGCATAGAACTCTTATACTCAACTTAGACTCCAAGGCTTCATCACAGACTACATGGTAAGAATAACCTAGCTTATGCATTGAAAGGAGCGTATAAAGCTTAGCGGTTTGAGCAACAAGGACAAATCAGTATGTTCTCAATTGTTATTGATACAGTAGTCTAAACGCAAGGTAATGAGACTAAGCGTAAAAAATGATTCGAGATCCTTGGCGAGATGAAATCATTTGTTAAGAATAAAGAAAGGTTTATGCAAAATGAAATGATTTGTTGATATGTTTAATATATTATTTTTGCGAAATGATTATGAAAAGGTATTGCAAAAGGTTTTCATAAAACCTCACTAAGTCTTTTAGACTTACATTTTAAAAATCTATCTTCCAAGATAAGGCGTTTAGGCCAAGTAGAGAGGAAAGCTGAAGGATTTGCGATAAGGTGATTCGAGACGTATTGGAAATGGTTAAGAATTGGTTATTCGGTCAAAGAATTGTAATAATATATGCAATGCCTGCTATTAATAAAGTATACAGTTTGGTTTGTATTTATTTTGCTTGGTGTTACATTGACCACCATTATGTTTTCAGTGTTGTTAATAGTTTAAAAGGAGTTGCGAATAAGTGTAACGATCCAACTTTTCAAATTAAGTCGAAGTCATAATTTCAAACAAAAACACTTTGGTTAACACAAAATAGACATAATAAGCTTTTATTTGAAACAATAAAGAAAGTCAAAGAAGCTTTATTCGGGCCCTATTTTGAACAAAATAAAATTTCTAAAGTATCATTTATAATCAGTTAGAAATAAACCATTCTAAACGTGAAAGTCATTTTAAATCCTCAAAACTGGAAAATAATAAAAACACTAAGCGGAAGCACTTTTGAAGAAAGTTCCCCTATGGCGATCACGTCTCCTTCTTATCCCTCGTCGATTTCCCTCTCGTATTACCTTTGTCTGAAAAGTTGAATATAAAAGCGTGAGTATAAATATACCCAATAAGAGATCCACTATTGTTCCCATTAGGGGTAAAAACCGTTAACCTCCTACTGGGAGGTATCCTGCATCATAACAGTCTCATGATCTCATAGGATGTACATAATTAGTCTAACGCCCCCAAAAGATGCACATATTAGTCTAGTGCTTTCGATGGATGCACCTATCAGTCTAGTGCCGTCGAAGGATGCACAATAGGTGGTGATCACGTGGAACACCTGTAAGGCACACTACCCCATAGATAAAGCTAACAATTTCTCCTAAGTTCATTCTAACAATTTAAACAGTCAACTTAAAATACAGTTCAAGCTCCCATCATATCATCATTTCAGTTCAACACATATACAATCAATTTACCTATACCAGTACAGAATCAATGATTAGCATTACGATTCCTCATACCTCTAAACTTATACATACGCATCACCCACCTTAGTTTAGTCAATTGAGTTAATAGTACACTATCTATACATTAATATAACAGTCAACCATCCTCAATTCAGTACATTCTTTATTCAGTTAATACTTTGCAACTTATATATAGGGATCGGTAGTAGAAAATCCCTCACCTAATTTTTAGTAAAGCTCCTTTATCCATTAAAGTTCAGCGAAACAACCTAAACACAATTAAACAGAAATTCAAATGATTTCTCAAAACTTTCATCGATTAAATTCACTCCAAAATTAAATTCCACAACTTAACCAAAAAGTGGAGAATCAAATTGTAACTAAAATCTAAAATTTGTTGTGAAACCCAAGAACTCGAGTGCTACTTCCAACACCTTCAAGAATCAAATAACAATTTAATCAATTTATTTAATGTTATAACTCAAGGAAACTACAACATAGAATCAATACATCCACCAATACACACTAACCACCAAAACTCCAATTGTTCGTATGAAGGAAGAAACAACAGTACAAGAAATGAACCAAACGGCAGCAAGCAGAGCAGAATCGAGTATGGCAGAGCTGAAAAAAGATCGGCATCAGATCGAGGCTTCGGCTGACGATAAATGAAGGAACGCCAGCTTAACAAGAAAAATCTAACGCACGAATCTGAAGGAGATAGACTTGGATCTGCGACTGGCCTCGCATGCGATGGTAATCAGTTGGGCTTCGATGACACAAAAATGACTCAAGACTGAGGTGGCATAGCTTCACAAATGGAGTGATGACACAAACTAACATCGAAGAACACTTAGGCTTCAGCTTTAACATGACGACAGCAGCTATGAACGTGGTAGTTTAGGCAGTCAAAAATTGTAGATAAACGAAAAAAAAGGAAGAAAAAAATGGAGAACGACCGACAGTGAGGTTGCAGTCAACTGCTAGGTCACGGGAAGAAGATGGAGAGTGGGGGAAGGTGATACACGTGAAACGAGGTCATAAATCAGAAAATATAATATAAAATAATAACAACAACAACATATTATTATTATATTACTATATATTTTATTATTTCTCCTTTTTTATCCTTTTCCTTCTCTTTTTCCTAAAAGAAAAACTCCCACTCCACACACCTAAAATATTTCTTTAAAACCAATTAAAACAAGGTTATTATGCAAGCAAAAATACCTTAAATTTCTGGGGTGTTACATTCTTCCCTCCTTAAGGAACTTCGTCCTCGAAAGTTCTAATCTTCGAATAACTATGGGTAATGAGCTCTCATATCATCCTCCCTCTCCCATGTAGCCTCTTCCACTTAATGATTCCGCCATAAAACTTTTAATAATGCAATTCCTCTTTTACGAAGCATCTTTACCTTTCTAGCCAAAATCTCAACTGGTTGCTCTACATATGCAACGGGGCCACGTACTTCCTCAACAATCTCCAATGGTTGGTCTACTACATGACATGGATCTGCCACGTACTTCCTCAACATCAAAACATGAAAAATATTATAAACTGCAGAGAGTGATGGTGGCAATGTCAAACGATATGCCACAAGGCCAATTCACTCTAAAATCTCAAACGATCTAACAAAACAAGGACTCAGCTTCTCCTTGTTTTCAAAACGCAAAACACCCTTCAATAGGTGCTACTTTCAAGAACACTTTTTCTCCCACATCAAACTCAAAATCCTTCAATCTCACATCAGCATAACTTTTCTGTCTACTTTGAGCTATTTGTATACATTCTCTAATCTTCTGAATAGCCTCATTAGTAGACTAAACTAACCAGGATCCATCAATCTCTGTTCACCAACCTCATCCCAAAAAACAGTAGATCTACAACATTTACCATACAAAGCCTCAAATGGTGCCATTTCAATAGTATCCTGAAAACTCTTATTATATGCAAACTCCATCAAATGTAAGTGAGAGTCCCAACTACCTGGAAACTCTAATGCACAAGCTCGTAGCATGTCCTCTAAAATTTGGTTCAAACATTCAGTGTGGGTGAAAAGTTGTACTAAAATCTAACCTCGCGTCCATGATAGTTTGAAGTCTCTTCCAAAACTTAGAAGTAAAACGTGCATCTCTATCAGAAATAATCGATACAAGTACTCCATGCAATCTCACAATCTCAGTCAAATATAATTATGCCCATTTACTAGTAGTATAAGTGGATTTCCATGGGACAAAAATGTGTCAATTTTGTAAGTCTGTCAATAATAACCCAATTCACTGTGTAACCCTTCAGGGTTCTAGGCAGTTCCATAATAAAATCCATAGACACATTCTCCCACTTCCACTCTGGTACACTTAAAGGTTGCAACAAACCTACTGGTTTCTATCTTGGTGCTTTAACCTGCTGGTACACCAAGCACTTACTAACAAAATTTGCCACTTCCCTCTTCATATTATGCCACCAATAAACTCATTTCAGATTCTGATACATTTTTGTGCTACCTGAATGCATGGAAAATGGGGAACTATAAGCTTCATTCAATAGATCAGTCATAAACGCAGTGTCTGCTGGCACACACAAATGCCTCTCAAACAAAGGCCGAAAATAAGAGGATATGGAGAACTCATCAACTTGCTCTGTTTCTACAAGGCGACGCTTTTCAACCAAATATGGATCATTACCCTGAGCAACAATAATCTTATGCCTCAAAGTTGGTTGCATTGTTAACTGAGCTAACTGCGAGGTAACTGCCTCTACTGATACTGCAATCTCAGCTCTCTCGATGTCTTCATGTAATGGGGCCTGTCTGGTAATAAGTGTTGTTGAATGTGATACTTTTCTACTAAGAGCATCAGCTACCACATTTGCCTTACCTGGATGATACAATATCTCACAGTCATAATCCTTTACTAAATCGAGCCACCTTCGTTGTCTCATATTTAACTCCTTCTGAGTGAAGAAGTATTTCAGGCTCCTATGGTCAATAAAGATCTGTATCTTTTCACCATACAAATAATGTCTCAAAATCTTAAGTGCAAAAACCACTACTGGCAACTCTAAATCATGAGTAGAGTAGTTCTGCTCATGACTCTTCAACTACCGAGAGGCATAAGCAACCACCTTACCTTGTTGCATCAAGACACAACGTAGTCCTTCCTTAGAAATATCAGTGTAAATCACAAAACTTCCAGATCCATCTGACACTATAAGGAGTGGTGCAGTAATAAACTTGTGCTTAAGATCCTAGAAACTACTCTCACATGTTGGGCTCTAAATAAAAGAAGTCCCTTTCCTTGTCAACTGAGTCAAAGGAGTAGCTATACAAAAAAAGTCCTCCACAAACCTTCGGTAATAACCTGCTAAACATAGAAAGCTACGAAGCTCATTGACTGATGAAGGTTGAGGCCAACTGGTAACAACCACAATCTTTTTTGGGTCCACAAAAACTCCCTCACTAGATACAACATGGCGAAGAAAAGTCACATGCTTCAGCCAGAATTCACACTTTGAAAACTTAGCATAAAGTTTATTAGCTCGAAGAGTCTCCAAAACCTCATGCAAATGCTCCTTATGCTCAGCCTCTGTCTTGGAATAAACCAAGATATCATCAATAAAGACAATGACAAAAGTGTCTAAGAAATACTTAAACACTTTGTTCATTAGATCCATGAATATGACAGAAGTGTTTGTAAAACTAAAAGATATTACAATGAATTCATAATGTCTATAACTTAAAAGAAATGCAATCTTAAGGATATCATTGTCTCTAATCCTCAACTGATGATAGCCTGAGCGTAAATTAATCTTAGAGAACATAGTGGCTCCCTACAACTAATCAAACAAATCATCAATTATGGGCAACGGATACCTGTTCTTGATTGTCACCTTATTAAGTTCTTTGTAGTCAACGCAAAGAAGCATCAATCCATCTTTCTTCTACACAAACAGTATCGGTGCTCTTCAAGGTGACACACTAGGTCAAATAAATCGTTCTAAACATGAAACTCATTTTAAATCCTCAAAAGTGAAAAACAATAAAAACACTAAGCGAAAGAAATTTTGAAAAAAGTTCCCCTATAGTGATCATGTCTTCTTCTTGTCCCTCGTCGGTCTGCCTCTCATATTACCATTGCTTGAAAAGTTAAACATAAAAGGATGAGTATAAATATACCCAATAAGAGACCCACTACTATTCCTGTTAGGCGTAAAAACTGTTAAATTCCTATTAGAAGGTACTCTACATTATAACAGTCTCGTGGTCTCGTAGGATGCATATAATTAGTCTAATGCCCCCAAAGGATGCACATATTAGTCTAGTGCTCCCAAAGGATGCATCTATTAGTCTAGTGCTCTGGAAGTATGGACCTATCAGTCTAGTGTCCCCAAAGGATGCACTTATCAGTCTAGTACCTTTGAAGGATGCACAACAGGTTGTGATCCTATGGGACACCTGCAAGGCACACTACCCAATAGATAAAGCTAATAGTTTCCACTCAGTTCATTCTATCAATTTAAACAGTCAACTCAAAATACAGTTCAAGCTACCATCATATCATCATTGCTGTTCAACATATATACAATCAATTTACCCCATACAAGTACATAATCAATCATTAGCATCACGATTCCTTAAATAATTAAACTTATACATAAGCGTCACCCAACTCAGTTCAATTAATTCAGTCAACAATACACTATCTATACATTAATATAACAATCAACCATCCTCAATTTAGTACATTCTTTATTCAGTCAATACTTTGCAACTTTTATATAGGAATCTGTAATAGAAAATCCCTTACCTAAAGTCCTTTATCCACTAAAGTCCAACAAAACAACCTAAACACAATTAAACAGAAATTTGAACATTTTCACAAAACTTCCATCCATTTAATTCACTCCAAAAGTAAATTCCACAACTTACGCAAAAAGTGGAGAATTAAACTCTAATTAAAATCTAAAATTTGTTGTGAAACCCAAGAACTCGAGCACTACTTCCAACATCTTCAAGAACCCAATAACAATTTAACCAATTTATTCAACGTTATAACTCAAGAAAACTACAACGTAGAATCAATACACCCACCAATACACATTTACCACTAAAACCCGAACTGTTTGTACCAAGGTAGAAACAGAGTACAAGAAACAAACCAAACAGTGGCAAGCAGAGCAGAACAGAGTAGTATGGAGGAACACTAGCTTAACAAGAAAAATCCGTTATGCAAATCTGAAGGAGACAGACTCAGATCTGCAACTGGCCTCGCATGCGATGGTAATCATCTGAGCTTGGATAGAACGAAAACAACTCATGACTAAGGTGGCGCATCTTCACAAACAGAGAGACAATGCGAACTAACATCGAACAACACTTCAGCTTCATCTTCGACAAGATGGCAACAGCTTTGGACGTGGTGGTTTGGGTGGTCAACGACTGTAGGTGAACAAAAAGAAGAAGGAAGAATAAAATGGAGGACGATCGATGGTGAGTTGGCATCGATGGCTAGGTCATGGAAAGAAGAAGAAGATGGAGAGTGTGGGAAGCAGATGCACGGAATGAGGTCTGAAATTAAAAAATATAATATAAAATAATAATAATAATAATAATAATAATAATAATAATATATTATATTACTATATCTTTTATTATTTCTCCTTTTTAATCATTTTACTTCTATTTTTCTTAAAAGAAAATCTCCCACTCCACACACCCAAAATATTACTTTAAAACTAATTAAAACAAGGTTATTGTGCGTGGAGAAATACCTTAAATTTCTGGGCATTACAATAAGATTTGAGATAAGAAAATTTCATGGTTGTAACTAACTCACATTTTATTCCCACTACTTCGACGTTTTGGTCATAGTGTAGTTTGGGGTGTGACATAAAGCTAATGCACGCAAGGAGGAGTTTGTCAACAAACTCCATCTTAGTGAGATAATTTCCAACATTTATGTCCTGAAAGGTGAGTAAAATATGAGAGGTTGCTGATTAGGCACCGAGAGGTTGTTGTCCTCAAACGAGAAGTTCTATATGTGTTATGAGTAAAATCTTCTAGATACACCTCGCATAATCAAGCGTAGTCATTTGCATTCCGAAAGGTAAGCAAGTATGGCATCCAAACACTTCGAAAGAAGGTCACCTTAATCATGGGCTGATTATGCAAGTAATATCACATCGAGGTTCTCCCATTGCTTAATCACCTAATAATTCGTAGGCCTTCCTTCACCTTCTTCTCGCATGTAAGTTAGTTCGCTCAATCTTCCATCTTGCCATCATTTATTCTCTTGTGCATGAGTCTCTAGGTGTAAGTAAGTGATTTTAGTTCTTTTTGCAGTCTTTCAACCTAATTGTCATAACGCCTAAACGATAAGTACACCCTAGAACTAATATTTAGAAATAATTCTCTGTGTTTGATCTTGGATCACCCAGTAAACCTAATGTTTGCTTGCATTTAGACGAGCAGTAGAAAAATTTGTACTTAATGAGGACTTAGCTACTATGTGATGACAAGGTACATAGTGAGCATATCACATGCTATGATCATGACCCATAACCTATCACATAGAATTAATCGCATAATACAGAAAGTTATGGTAAGCATCAAACATGCGATTGACCTGCTTCATGACGTATTGTAATTGCGCTATACACATGCAAAACCATTAAGTCCATCACCATGCACAAAACCCAAGTCCTTTAGATATTAGAGTAGAGTCTTACTTTAGTTTTGGGAAAAACATTTAATATTTGTGAATCACGCGATTGGTAAAAAATTGTGTGAAGATGTTCAAACTAGGCCAAAGTAATTTGTGATTGCTTGAACCAACCTCAAATTAGTGTATCTTTCGAGTCGATGACCAAGAAAAATCTCAATGGATGCAATTTGGTTGCAAATGAAAAAACTGAGAACCTCTATGATGTCATCAATGAAAGCTTCCTCGCGTTAAGCTAATGAAATGTTTCATCTAGCCCCGCGATAAGAACTAAGAAAGATCATTTAATCATTGTGATGAATGATTGGGAGTAGAGACTTATTGCGATGAATAATCAGGATGCACAGAATCATAATGCTAATGATCTAAGGAGTTTAGGAATGATGTGGTCAAGAAAGCTATACAGAGCAGAAGCGATGATACCACATTTCTTCCTCGCCAAAGATTTTGAATGCATGAATGCATCTATAATGTATAATTCTTTCAATTTTTTCAGAATTGCATCCTTATATTTCTTGTACATATTTACTTATACCTTTTATACCTCTGTAAGTATTCTTATACTTGTATATCAGTTTTGTATTTGATTTCTATATATCCTTTAAATCTTATAATAAGGATTAATGTAAGACCCAAACATTAGGTAGTTTAGATTTTTCCAAGGAGGTAGGCTTGAGAAGTGTTATGGTTAAGTATGACACCTCCAAAGAGTTTAGCATGGGCGTGTTGGGCTGCCAAGCTAGATGAAGAGGTTGGGAAGTTTGGGCGAGGAAACAAGTCTGCACGAAGAAGATTGGTTACGTGGCTAAGACTAGGAGTTGAGGAAATCGATTTAAGTATTAAGTGAAGTGTCTAAACCATTCTATGCGGTATAATAGGCTATGCAACCAAGCTAAGCGAAATGGACATGGGGATTAACTTGGTGTTTTGGACAATTATGTGGCATGTTTAAGGAAATCAGTTTAAGTATTAAGTAAAGTGTCTAAACCATGTTTGTTGGGATTTATGTCCTAAAATCATAGATTGTAAATATAATCCATTGACCGTTATTAATAAAGTATTATTATTGTAATAATTGTTATTGATTATATTATTAATTTTGTCTTAATAACCCAAATCCAATAAACTAACATCCTAAGTTGTTTAATGATCTTGAACAATATGTAGAAACATACAGGGATCAATGTTCAAGATCAGCTTAAAGGGTCTATAGTATAGGGATAAGACTGGGTACCTTATCGTGATAACACTATGGATACGGCTCACTTTGTATTTGATACAAACACAATGATCCAACATGTTCGTGTAGTTGATATGTGAGTGAGGATATCCTATGCAATGAGATTGCATAAGATCAGACCGTGAAATAGTAACCACTGGATGTAACTCCGTAGTTAGGTTTCTATTTCACTAGAATGACCTAGGTAACTTAGTCTTAATCCTAAGTGTATTATGAACTCCTTTTCGAGAGGGATTGACCTTTGATTTATACAAGTGAGAGTGGCCAGATCGATGACTCAATAAGCTTATCATTTTGGGGATATGACAGAGAGGGAAGCTAAGAACATAATTGCACAAGATGGAATACACTCCTTCCTTATTTTAGGGTAAATAGATGAGTGTTTCCTTAAATGGTGTCTCTAGGGCTTGAACAAACGACCCTACCCTCTTTATGGCACGAGAGGGGTTTTTGTTTATTGGTAGGACGATAAATAGGTTGTTTATTAGAGGAGCACTGGTATTTAAGGATTAGAGGTATTCTAGGAGTAAAACGGTAAATTGACCCAACTAGTGTTATGAATACTCGTGAAGGACTAACTTACAGTTATTGCTCTTTATCCATGGACACAAAAATATATCTACAATGAGAAGAGTTCAACTGTGAGTCTTTAGGGGAGTGAACACACAATTAATGAATATTGATTAATTTGGTTAATGAGTTTAGCCAATTAATCTCAAATTGTTGTAGCTTCTAAACTGTAGGTCCATTAGGTCCCCTTCCTAGCTCGTAAAGGGTAATGGGATTTATTTATATTGGTTGTAATTTGAAATGTTCAAATTTATTCTAGGAATTAATGTAATGCATAGTGATACATTATAATATAAAGTTTATCAAACTTTATTATATAAATTTAATTTTGGATATGATTCAAAATAAATTATGAGAGAAAAAATCTTTCAATGAGTTCAAATATTAATTTAATATGAATTGGATTCATATTAAAATCAATGATTATGAGAAAACTTATATTTGAATATGATTCAAATTTAATTTAGGGAAATTTTTAAAAATAGTAGATTTTACAAAATATATACAATCTATAACAAATTCTTTTGCTGAAAGTCATTGATATGCTATAGTGATAGAATCCAATATTTTGTTATAACTTGTAAATATTTTAATTTATTTTGCTATTTTTAAAAATATCCCTTTAATTTAATTAAAATATAAGATATTTAATTTAGCTAATTGGAAAATTAATTAATTGTTTAGTTTTATTTCATTAAATCTATAAGATATTGGAGAGATATTCATTCAAATAAGATTTGAATGAAAAATTAATTAAATATTATTTAATTAAGTATATTAATTAAATCTACAAGATATTGGAAAGATATTAATTCAAATAAGATTTGAATAAAATATTATTTAAATATGATTTAATTGACTTTATTAATGTAAGAGACATTTTTTAAAAATAGCAAAATAAATTAAAATATTTACAAGCTATAGGAAAATTTTATATTCCATCAATAATGGTCTTCTATCACTATAGTAAATCAATGACTATCAGTGATAGAATTTACTATACGTTGTAATTATTTTGTAAAATTTTCTATTTTTTAAAATTTTCCTTAATAGAAATCTATAAGATATTGGAAAGATATTCATTCAAATAAGATTTGAATGAAATATTAATTAAATATTATTTAATTAATTATTAACTAACTGTTAACTGTTAATTAATTACTAGATTTGATAATAGAATCTCACAATTCTCTCCTACTTCTTTTCCTATTCCAAGAAGGAAAGAGAGTTATAAATATCTAGAAGAAAACAGTTTTCTTTCACGAATTCATCAAGAAAAAAAGCCAAGGCTTTTGCTCTGCAAAAAGAAAAAAGTTTCTCTCAAATACCTCTAAACTTTTTCCCATTTCAATTGGTTCCTACAAATCAATCTCATCCCATTGGATAAGAAGGTCTCCAATAGGTAGTGTCCCAATTCAGTGATTTGTAGATTCAGAGACGTCAATAAAAGTACGTTCTTTGTATCTTCTAAATAAAAAGCATGCTTATTTTTTATTTAGACTTTTTATTCTAAAATTTGCCAATGTACTGGTATTTTGGGATTTCCAAATTAAATTGAGTAATGGTTCTTATAAATTTTCCGCTGCAATAGAACTTTTATTCCTTCAATGTTAACATGTAGATTGAGGTGTAAAGGTAAGTAGGAGGTGTCTTAATAAGGTTTAAGGTAGCTTTAAGTAAGGAGGAGGTGTCAACGTAAATTCATGCAAGGGATACTATAAATAGGCTAGCTTCAGTATTAAATTTAACACAATTCACTTGTGCGTTTTGAGTTAAGTTACCCCCAAAAACTTCCACTTTGAGTCTATTTTCTATGTTTAGGTTGCTGGTTTAATTTGAGTAAGAGAGAGCTGAGTTTGAGTTGAAGAAAGTGAGCAAGGTCAGAATTCGTGTGATTCTGAAGAAGCTGAACTTCCAGAGGGTTGTAGAGTTCATCTAATAGAATCTGAAGCTAAAACTTTGAGGTATGAATATTAAGACATTTGCAAGAACTTTGTAGAAGAAAGTATTTTTATTTGAGTTCAGGATTTTAAGTTATAAAGCTCGAAAGAAGAAGTAAGGTTCTAGCCAAGAATGAGGTTCTGGGCAGTAGAGGTTAGTGGTCGAGGCTAAGAAGTTAGCATGCATTATTGGTCATGTGTTTTAAGTTTAACGAGGTTAGCATGGTGTTTGAGGTTGGTGTAGGATGCACAGATGTGCGCAACAACGAAAGCATGCAGCAAACACATACACGAGCGCGAAGGCCATGTGAAAAGGCCAGGCCTGACGTGTGAGGCGTCGAGAAGGATCGCATATGTGTAAGGCGTGCAGAAAACCTCTTCTGAGGTTAATGCAGACAGTCCAGCGCATGTGACTAAGGCCCTGCCGCACATCTCTACATGCCATCCATCCCAAAATAGTGTTCTTAACTATTTTTTATATTTTGGAAAATTTTAAATAAAGTTTTGATGTTTTTAGGATAAAAGATAATTAATTAGAATTATTTTCATTATTTCAAGACAAAAAAAATTCGATAAGCTAGCCGACCAAGGGTTTAATCTACGATCAGTGTCTAAAAAATCAATTTACTAAAATCATTTCAACTTATGATTTGTGAATGACAAAATGATTCCTAAATAATGATTCTAAATATGTTTTACAAGCTATTATTTAAGTATGATTTGAAATAATTATGGAGTTATGTTGAGCCTTATTTCTATTTATCAACATGTTTATGAAAAGTGTTGAAGCATGTTATTTAGAAAATATTCCAAAGCATGAGTTTAGAAACATTTTATCAAAGCATGTATTTATTGATAAAGATTTGCAAGCAATGATTTATGAAAAGCATGATTTTAATAAAATTGTTTTAAAGAGAAAACCATGATACTATATATATTGAGTTCTAATTGGTCAATGTGCACAGTCAGGGGTATAGGGCTATGTTGACCACTTAGCCACTACCATCGAGTTCAGATAGGAATAGTATGACTGAAGGTGTTCTACTATCTTGATCCAGTTTATTATGAATAGTATGACCAAAGGTGCTCTTCTATTTTGGTCGAGGTTTAGCTGGATAGTTTGACCAAAGGAGCTCTGCTATCTTGTTTAAGTTTTCCTGGGTATAGAGTATACAGAGTTATATGAGTATTTAAATGTTAGAAAGTAATGAATTTAAAGAGATTTCTTAAGATTATATGGTATGTTTTATAAATGTTTAAAGTATATCTATTTTAAAAGTATGTTTTACGAAACCATCACTCACTGGACTTTTTAGCTCACCCTGTCCAAATGTTTTTCCACTTTCCAAGTAGAGAGACCGTGATCCGAGAACCTAACCGTTGTCTTTAAGTGCGTTGTACGAAATTATAGATAAAATTTATGTTCTTGGTTAGGACCTAGACTTACCCATTTTATGTACATAGGTTTTGTTAAGGGATTAAGTTTTGTATGGTTCTCAAAGGCATAGTCGATCTGTTTAGCATGTAGACTACACTTTTTTTGAAAAAAAAATCTAATGTTAATGTTAAAGTTAAGTTACTTGCGATCTTGTATTCTCTACTACGTAAGTTTTTTACATTTACCCAAGTTGTTTAATATTATTAAGAGTTATAGTTAGGGTCAACTAATATTTTTCAGAAGAATAATGACATCGATTGACTTCACATTGCGTCTCGGGTTGACCAAGTAGGTGCTCGGGGTCAGGTCTAACAATCACGCGGTACACCGCAAAGTTATAACCTACCAAGGTTAAACAAAGGTGAAGAGACTCATCTATAAGAAGGCGTGAGTCAAAAGCAATAGTTATTGTAACCTCTTTAGCTGAGTTAGGTTTCATAGGAAAGTGTAGGATTATTAGAAAGTACAAATCGTTTGGTCAAATCTTAAAGTTCTTAAACTTTTAAGATGAAATGAGTGCACCGTACCTTGAGCCACAAGTAGTCTGTCAGGCTTATCACGTCTTATTTAATTTGACATTACCTTAACTGTACGGTAACCAAACCTTCAACCCTACTTAAGACTGCCTATTTAAATCCACCAAAAGCCTTACGTCCACACACCCAACTTAACTTGATCTTCATGGAGTTGTAAACAGACACCCTTCAAGTGTCTGCATTCTCCAACCATCATCGTTTTAAGTTGTACTTTTCCTTTTTTCCTAACAATATCATGTTTATTATTCGTATACCTAAGTTTCATCAATCATGTGGGAACAAGGAAAAAAGGAAAATATAACTTAGAACAGTTATGGTTGACGGAGTAAAAACATAACTACCTGCAGACCTTCTACTTGTTATCGTCCACGAGAAAACCTCAAGGACAAAAGAAGAGACAAGAACTAAAGATAAGGAAGAAGGAGAATCACAGAAAAATAAACACCACCTCTGTGACCGAAGGGAACTGTTTAAAATTCAGCACTTTCCAGCTCTATGTAATTTTTATTTCTTTTTACTTAGGCTCTTTACAGTGTAAGTCACAAATTATGGTATTTTTCTTTTACGTTTAATCTTTCTTATCGCAAGCTTGGCTCCCCACTTTGTAGTATTCTAATTTTTATTTGCGATTCAATGATGATTCAATAAAGTAAATTATGCAAAATAAAGTTTCATTTGTTATTAAGGCGTTTAACTTGTTAAGGAACCTTAGAAAATATTTTTCTAGTTTGTTGAGCGAGCAAGCTTTACCTCAAACCTCTTTTGCGATTAATTTTATCATTCATTTTTAGCAATGGGAACTTTGCAACCTCTAAATCTGGGGGTACGTGAGATCCGCGATAAAACTTTTGAAACTTTGTAGAAATCTTCTTAAGGCATTAAAAAACAAGGCGTTTTAACAAAAGTTCAAACTAAGCCAAAGTGAAAATTTTCAAAATTTTGTATTCCCTTATTAAATTGAAATTACAACTCCTATGCTGCCTCCCCTTGCAAAAATAAAAGGCAAAACAAAGAGTTGAGTAATAAGAGGCAACACGAGTTACAGTTGTGGAGAGAAACAAACTTATAGAGTACCTATGATTTTTCACTCAACACCAAAACAAAAGTAAATACAATAATAAGTATTTTTCACCAAACAAAAGGATTCAAAGTTTTTTGAAAGCTTTAGTCATTTTTGAAGCTGAGAATAAGATTTATTGTGGAAAATGAACAAGGATATTTTGAGTATTAAGTTTGCCGCATTATGAACTTAGAAATATTTTCATCGCAAAAAGTACGAGATAAGAGTAAACTCTAAATAACGAATAAAAGTTACTCGCATTTTGAGAAGTGTAGAAATTTCAAGAGGAAGGAGAATCTTTAAAGAGGAATCATGCTTGGGGACCAGCATGATACATAATGATGCTTGAAAACAAGAACTATTCTAAATTTGGGGGTGTGATAACATGTATACCTGTTAGTAAAACCTCTTTTATTAGAATACATAATGAGGTTAAAACGTATAAAAATGTGATAAGAACACGCAATTTACGTTATAAATATACAAGTATTTAGAAATACAACTTACATAAGTATCATGCCTGTTTTACGTGTTTTTCATGTCTAAACGTTGGATCAATAGAAAAGAAGAAACTAGTGAAAATTAATGAAATGATGAAAATAAATGATGAAACGGAAGCCATTATCAATTGATTGAATGAAGAATTTGTTACCATATATGAAGAGTAAAATACAGAATTTGAAGTAAATAAAAAGTGGAAAGATAGAAAGAAATAATTCATTCTCAGTTTGCTGGTTGGCACGATGAAGTTTCCAATGAAGATCCTAAAAACTGTGGAGATGGTGACCTCTAAATTTCTTTTGAATTCAGGAGATGGTCTTCCCTTTCTTAAAACCAAATTAACTTTCTACTTTTTGGCTCTCCACTCTCTCTATCTCTTTTTACCAAATAATATTATATAGAGAGAGCTTACACGGTGACCACAATTCCGAAGAACAGGAATAGAATTAACAATTACATTTCACATCCCTTCTTCCAATTGTCGGTGGTTCCTCCATCCTAACTGCAAGGGATGCTCCATTCTTAGACACTAGGAAGTTGAACTTTCTTGTGCATAGCTTGTTCTTTTTTGCTTGGACATGACACTTTTGTTTGACAGCTTCTAATCATGAATCCTACAATTTGAAAGCATTGGCAATAAGAATAAGACATAGATAATCTTTTAAATTAAATGACACATATTACACATGTTACACTATTTTTCTGTGTTTCTATTTCATTTCCTTCTAAAGCACCAAAATATCCTACCTTTAAGATAAAATATTCAAGTTATGTAAATCTTGAACCCTAAGGAACTTGAATTTTTCAATGAGCTTGAAAGGATGATTTTAGATAAAGTTAAGTTGGAAAAGTAGGCTTGAGAAGTGTCATGTAAGTGTCTTATGGTTGGTGGAAAAAAGGAAAGTTAAGTAGACATGGTCTTAAAGTAATAGAAGAGTTAAGCTGGAAAAATGGAAAATTTGGCTAAGTCCATGGCCTAGGCGTTTAGCCCTAGTGGGCAGCCAAATGAGGATGAATTAACCTCTAAAGAGGTTATTTTGGCAAGAAGACACTACAAGAAATAACATATACGATAGCTAACGAAAAAGGCTATAATAAACTTTTTATAGCCTTTTTCGAAAGTCTGACAACCTATGTTATTAAAAGTCTAAAACTTTTTATAACGTTTTTCTGAAGCTATAATGAGTGCTATTGTAGAGTATGAAGATATAGCTTATATACATTGCTATAAAAACATTTAATAACGTTTTTCATTAGAGCTATAATAAGTTTATATAGTTTAAACAATGTGCTATCTATAACATATAATAGCATTTTTTTCAATGCTATAATATGTATTTACTGCTTTAAGATTAAGCTATAATAATATCATTTAATCCTTTCTGATCATTATAATAATTATAATAACCTTTTAATTGCATTTCGTTTTTTGCTATATAAATCTTTCTATAGCTTTAACTTATGGCTATGAAAGAGATAACTTTTGTCTCAAAAATAATTTTTGAATTAATTAGCTTTTAATAAATTTTAGTTTAAGCACTCAACTTTAGTTAAATCTACACA
>JBBPDI010098257.1:0-11019 GCA_037974545.1 Cucumis variabilis | reverse complement strand
TAAGGGGCTTTCTACTGGACTCACTTGTAGCTTTGAATGTAATGAAATGTGTTGATATATCTGAATTTAGAGGGGATAATAATTATGATTTATACTTTAGAATGTATACCTATTATTTATTGTATGTTGTGTTCAACTAGGAGAATATATATTTATGTATGGACAGATGTGGACTGGCACTTGGTTACATTGTTGTGTCTGACTGAATAGGTAATAGTTCACATACGATTGATGAATGACTGAAATGTGATGACGATGCATATAAGGGGTAGGTTCGATAAAATGGATTCTAGTCTTGACTGAATGTATGAAACTGTATTAAGAATGTGTTCTTTGTGACTGAGGTGACGGTGAGGTTGTACCCTTGTAGTCGGTGGGGAACATAATGGATATTTAGATACTGTGACTGTTAGGAGTGAAGTAGAGTTTATGCAATGAATCTATGAGATTGAATTGTAAATGACTGTTAAAGATGTTTAGAATGGACCGAGGGGATAATTATTAGTTACCTAATGTGTAACTACCTTGCATGTGTCCTACGGGATCACCACTCTTTTATATCTTCCGGGATCATTTGACTGATTTGTATTTCTGCAGAACACTAGACTGATTATGCGTCCTTCGGGGCGTTAGACTGATTATGTGTATCCTACGGGATCACAAGACTGTGACTGTGCAGGGTACTCCATTAGGAAATTAATAATTTAGTTTTCTCTAACGAGACCAGTAGCGGGTCTCTTACTGAGTATGTTTGTACTCACCCTTTTATGTCTAAAGTTTTTCAGACAAAGATAATAGAGGAGGTAGACCGGCGAGAGGCAAGAAGGAGACGTGACTGTCATAGGGATTGTCGTCCAAAAATGCTTTCGATTATGTTTGTTTTCTTATTTCCTTTTTTATTATAAAATTATGTGGTTTGACTAAGTTTCATAAACTAGAGTTTTACGAGTTTTACTTTGAAATTTTGGTTATTTTAAACAGGGCCCGAACTTAAATTTTAGTTTCTTTGTGAGTTTGATTATTAATTTAAATTGGAGATTTTGAGTAAATTAAGGTCATGGTTTTAAATTAATGACTTCGACTTAGTTAGAAAAGTTGGGTCGTTATAGGGAGGGGGATGAATGAAATCGTGAAAGAAGGGGATGAAGAAAGAGTAAAGTAAGAGAGAGGTTATTTTATTTTTTATAAAATAAAAAATAAGTTATAAAATAAAAAAATTGGTAAAGTAAGAAAGAGAGGGAAATTTAGTTTTTAGAACCCAAAAAAATTAAAATGAAATTAAAAATTGGGAGGTCATTAATGTCATTTTGTATAAAATAAAAAAATTAAAAAAGAAATAAAAAATAGAGAAGGTCATTAATGTTGGTTTTTACAAAATTAAAAAAATTAAAAAAAAAATAAAAATGTGCGGACCATTAATGTCGGTTTAAAAACGACATTAAACCCATATCATTAATGTCGGTTTAAAACTGACATTAATGATCCGCCTTTTCAAAAACGACATTAAAGGAAAATTTTCATTTTTCCACCTGACATCAAGGGGAAATTTTTTTGTGGTGCTATCTCTTCCTTTACGTTTTCCTGAAAGATTAAACATTGAAAATGGTGAGCATAAACATATACTCAATAAGGGACCCACTACTAGTCTCGCTAGACGTTTGTTAACTTCTCATCAGGGTTCTGCCAGGAAGTACTCCATAACTATCGTGCTCCCAAACACATGCTATCTAGTGATCCCATAGGAACACATCTTGTCTTTGGTGAACCTGAAGGAAACACCTAAGAGAAACTAGTCTTTGATGAACCTGAAGGAAACACCTAGAGAATAATATAATATCTTTAATAATTATCTTATCCTTAATATAATTATTTTTCACCTCCATAAATTAATTATACATACTTATATAATCAACCAAAATTCTTAATTCTCCCAATATTAACTTAAATTAAATCCTTCACAACACCAAAATTTTTAAATTTAATTAAATATTTTTCCAATAAACATTTAATTAATCCTAACTTCCACAAAACTAAAAAATTCTTCCCAATCATCTAAAATAATAAACAAATAATTTCAACATAATTAAATTAAACTAAAATAATTAGATTTAAAATTACCTTAATTTTAGGGTGTTATAATTTATGCATTTAGGCATTGACTTGGCGGCAAGATGAGATGCTAGCTTGGGTGAGGAAGGTTGTCTTTAAGAGGTTATTTAGGAAGTTGATAGGCTAGGAAAGAAAGCTATACAAGAAGGTTAGGCATTTTGTTTTGGGCGGCCAAGCTATGCAAGATGACTATGGAGGTTAGCCTTATTACTAGAACGAGTACGTGGCAAGCTTAAGGCATTTGATTTGAGGAATAATCCAAGTTCCTTTACCATGTTAACATGCATTTTGATGTGGAGAACAAATTTGAGGTGTAATTAGGAGCTTAAGAGGCAAGTTTAATCAAGGTTGAAGTGTCAACATGTTTTCATGCAAGGACTTCTATAAATAGGAATCTTCAACAAGAGTTTTCTCACAACTCACTCAAGCATTTTCACTCAAATTAGTCTTGAAAGTTCAAAAATTGTGTCTAGTTTGTGAGAAATGGCTGCTGTGCATTTTGGATTCAAAAGGGTTGGCATTTTGGTTGAGCAAAGGTGAGAAGGTCAATTTTTAGAAGAATCTGAGCAAGGCGCATTCACTAAGGGCTATGAAACACATTTCTTAAAGTTTTGCTCTGAAATGTTGAGGTAAGAAAGTTAAGTCAGGTTATATTTATGGACGAATTATAAGTTTTTTGGCATGTTGGAGGCTGGTCGAGTGACAACGTAAGATTAGACAAGATGAGTGTGTGTTTTGAGGGCATATAGGTTATTTTGAGCATGGGTTGACATTGGATACACGACCTGTGCACTAGATGCACGAGGCAAAAAGTTCACAAGAGGAGGCTTGTACAGGACGCCAAACACGCAACCAAAAGAGGCACGCAACGTGCCTAGGCATAAGGTTAGCACACGGGTATGACCAGCGCACGTGGAAAACCTTTTAAGTGGTTAGCACATGAACAACCCAGAACACATGGACAAGGCCTTGCCGCCTACTGGTTGTCGATTTAGACTTACTAATTTCATTTGTGTAAAACGTAATTGCAATACGTCACTAAGTCAGATCATTACACGTAATGCACTCACCGTAACTTTCTGTATAGCATGCTTTGATTCTAGGTGATGAGTCATGGGTCATGACCATAGTATGCGAAATGCTCACTATGTACCTCTTGATGACATAATACTTAAGTCCTCGTTGAGTACAAGTTTTCCTACTGCTTGCTCAATTACAGGCGAAATAGTAGGTTTACCTGCATGATCCAGGATTGAACACTAGGAATTGTTGATAGATGTTAGTTCTTGCGAATTACTTATTTGTTTGGCGATATAAAAATTAACTAATAGGGTATAAAGAATATGAACTAGGTTTAAAACTACTTATGTAGACCTAAAGAATTTGTAAATGGGAGTGAATGGATGAGGGAATAGTATGCGAACTAACTTGTATGCGAGAAAGAGTGAAGGAAGGTCTATGTTGCATTAGCCAATTAAGCAATGCAAGAGCTTGATGCGATTTAACTTACTCAATCAGCTTATGAGTAAAGCATGCTCGCCTCACAGTCATTGAACGCCACACATAGTCTCCTTTCGGGATCTACAAGTGACTAAGGCTGATTAGATGAGATATATCTAGAAGTATTCACTTGTAATGCTTATAGAACTTCATGATTAACAACAGTAACCTCTCGGAGCCTAATGTCCATACTTGTTCGCCTTTCGAGATACAAATGTAGGAAGTTATCTCACCAAGGTGGAGATTGTTGTTAACTTCCTTCTTGCGCACATTAGCCTTATCCTTGCTACTTTTCCTCTCAGGTAGTTGGCGATTGATACTGGCCAAGCGATGAATATAGCTCAACTAATGCGATAAGAATTATAAGCTAGACTCCTTATCAAGAACTTATCACTGACTTAAACTACTAATAACACTTTGACAAATGGAAAGTAAAGAAATGATGGATTGAAAAGGTATAAAGATGTAATATATGTAAATAATGTAGGCCTTAGGCCATTGTACAATATGAACAACTTATATTACAAAAAATGCAAAAACGAGAAGAAAAAAAGAGTGAAAATTATTACAAGTTAGGGGACAACAAAAATATGGATTCTTCTCTTTTCAGGAGCCAAACTTTTGCTTTTACAATTGATCGGAAAAGAAGAAGAAGCATTTATAGACGAAGAAAAGGTTTCTTTTCGTCACTCTTTAAGACTTGCACCCATTCAAGCGTCTCTTTGTAGATTGACAGAGATGGCTTTATATAGGCAGTAATTGGAAGGAAACTTCTATTTTCTGAACTTGTCAACAACATCTAACTATCGCTCTTGTCTTCTAGTGACCCTTCATTGCGTTATAACTTTATTCCTCGAGATGTTAATCGCCATATGAGTTCCTAATTGTAGTCCTTGTGCGAACTATTTCCTACGGTTCACTAGTTTCTTTCTTTATTCAATATCCTGCATTTAGACATTAAAACCATGTGAAATAGGCATAACACTTATGTAAAGTATATTTCCAAGTACTTATGTGTTTACAACACAAGTTACATGTTCTGATCATCTTCTTGTGCATTTTAACCTCATTATTCTAATAAAAGGAGCTATAATAACAAGTATTTATACACGCTATCACCCACCCATATGTGCCAAGCAGTGTCATAACATGATTTTGGGTCTTTTTTATAGACAATTTTGGAAATTTTAAGTACTCCTTTGATAGTTTTTGGGTGGAAGGGGACTAATTGGATTATTTCATCATACTTTCAAGTCAAGAAGAGATTGGACAAATTTATAAGCCAGCGATTTAGGCATGTATATACGAGTAAAGGTTGTATATGTCGAGTGTCAAGCATGATTTTTAAGCTACGATTTATGAATGAATTACGTTAAATGTTTAAGTTATTTTATGAAAAGTCTTTCAAGCGTATGTACTCAAGACTACTATTTACTGAAAAATGTTAGGTTTACTGAAAAGGAGTTTATCAAGGCATTATTTTTTAAGGTTTTTGGTTTATAAATGTTTTATCGAAACAAAACTATCTAAAAATTCCTCGTTATAAGACAGGCTTAAAATTTACTCGTGACGAGGTAGGATTAAATTACTCGTATGGGGCAGGATTAAATTACACATAATGAGGCAAGTTCAGAGACAGTATCGAGTAATCTCTACCGCCTTCCAGGAGTAGATGCTTGGGTTTCGAGTAGAAAAAACCAAGATTATTGTTACTGTTTTCCTAATGTTTAAGCTTTAATCTGTCATGACTATGATTTATTGTTTTACTCTTCAAAGGATTTTTTAAGCATCATTTCTAAGATATATGATATAAGTTTATGAAAAGCTATTTAGAAAACTATCACTCACTGGACTCATTTAGCTCATCCTTTCCAAAATGTTTTCCTACTTTCTAGGTAGAAATCGTATTCTTAAAGCCTAAATCACTGCTAGCTGTTTGCATAAGTGTTTAGCCATTATCGTACATGTTTTGTTTAGTGTTGTTGTTAGTCTTCGTAATGTTAGATTTAGGTTGGGTTTTCGGAGTTAGGGTTTCATGTTGTAAACCCTAGTTCTTAAAACTTCCTAAAAGTTCTAAGTGTTAAGTATTATGAGAAGTTAAGTGTTTGATGTTCTTTGTTAGGTGGGAAGAAGAAAAGAAATTTTAGCTAAATATAGAAGGTGTAGTTGGCGACCAAAAGGAAAGTAGAAGGCTTGATGGTTGAAAATTTTGTCTAACTATTAAGAGGCTATTTTTTTAGAGAATAGGCGCCACTACAAGAAAAAGGCAATTTCCAGACGTTTTCGACAAACGAACAAAATATCGACATAGGACATGCTTGCTAGTGTTTCAAGGAGAACCTCAACGACAGAAAGAGAGAAGCAGAAGAAAGGCAAGGGGTAAAACAAACTTAGAACAACAGCCACCTTCCTTGTCGCAAGCATAAATCCCCGCAATTTTCCAGACGTTGTTCAAATTTTATATCTTTATGTAATTTATACATCCTTGTAATTATGTTTCTTACAATAAAAGTACACATCCTAGCAGAAGTATCATGCGTTAAGCTTTCCTTGTCGCAAGCATAAATCCCCGCAATTTTTAGCACTTTAATTTTTCTAAATATTTTCAATGAGAGCTTTAGTTAAATAATGCAAAATAATGTTCCATTTGCTATTCGAACGTTTAACTTGTTAAAGATACTTCCTTAGGAAATATTTCTATAAACTATAAGTTGAGCAAGCTTTACCTTAAATCGCTTTTGCAAAAAAAAAAAAAAAAATTGCGAATAATCTTATCATTTATTCTTAGCAATGAGGATGTCACTAACCTCTAAATTTAAGGGTGTACTAGATTCGTGCTAAAACTTTTGAAATTTTTTGTTAAATCTGGCATGGTAGTGTTGAAAAATGAGGCATTCTAATAAAAGTTGAAACATTGCCAAAAATCTGAAAATTTTTAAAAATTTAACTGTATTCATTCATTCATTTTAAAATAACAACTCCTATTTTGCCTCCTCTGGCAAAAATAAGAAGCATAACTAAAAATTAGAGAGTTCAGTAATAAGAGGCGATAATAGTTATAGTTGAGGAGAGAAACGGACTCATAGAGTATCTATGATTTTCCACTCAAAGCTAAACCACTAGTAAATAACCTAATAAAATGCATTCTTTCTCCAAATAAAAGGATTCAAACTCTTCAAAAATTTTAGCCATTTCTAATTGTGAAAATAAGATTTACTGTGGGGAGTAAGCAATGGTATTTTGAGTATTAAGCTTGCCGCATTTTGAACATGGAAATATTTTCATAGAAAGGAGTAGGCGATGAGAGTAGACCCTGAATAGCGAATAAAACTTGATTGCGTTTTGAGAAACCTAGAAATACTAAGAAGAAGGTAAGTGTTTAAAGAGGATGGTGCTTGAGAACAAGCATGATATGGAGAGATGCTTGAGGACAAGCATTATTCTAAATTTAGGAGTGTGATAACTTATAAAAATACAAGTTATTATGGCCTTTTAGATAGAATAATGGGATCGAAACACATGATAAATTTGCCAAAATGGGTATCCTATTCTATAAATACATAATTACTTAGAAATATACTTTACATAAAGCCTCATGCCTGTTTTACCATGATTATAGTGTCTTAACATAAGATTAATAAGAAGGAAGGAACTAGTGAATCGCAGAGAAGCTCGCACAAGTGTTACGAGATAAGAACCCGTTTGGGAGATTACCATCTTTAGACACGGAACCATCGTCATAATGCAAGGAAGGTTCACTAGAAGAAAAGAATGGTAGATGGGGTTGATGTGACTTGTTAAAGCTGCAATCGGCATTGACATGCTCAGAAGAATAAAAGTTTTCCATCGAAAGTTGTCCACAAAAGGACACCATCACTACCAAAATAAAGGGACCTGAATGGGCCAAAACCTAGAGAATGGCAGAAAGGCGGAAAGGAATAGTCTTTCTGTCATCTATAAAGAAAACTTCTTCTTCTTCTCCAATCATATTGTGAGTGAGAGCTTAAAGTCTTAGTGGCAAAGGTTCCATTTTCCATTCTCTCTAACTTGTACTCATTTCCCTTCTCTTTATCTTTCATTTTTGTATTTCTTTGTAATATATTTTGCTCATATTGTATAGTGGCCTAAGACAGACATTCTTTAATATATATTACAGTGTATACCTTTTTCAATCCATCATTCATTTACTTTTCATCAATCAATGTGTTATTTGTAGTTTAGATTCGTGATAAGTTCTTGATAAGAAGTTTTGCTTAGCTTATCAGTCTTATCGCGTTAATTGAGCTATTCACATCGCTCAGCTAGCATAAGTCACTAACTACCCGAGAGGGTAAGTAGCAAGAACATGGCTAACGCACGCAAGGAAATCTAAAGTGAGAATATTCGAAGAAGAACCTAAAGATTGTTTCATCCTAAAAGGGAAAAATCAAGGAAAGGAGAAGGAAGCTAAGGGAAAATAGTCCGAAGCATCCATTACAAAACAATTCTATGTGTTTTCTATTGCTCTAGCCTTAACTCAAGATAAGGCTAATCACATTAACCCCCTGCAGAAAACATGATTGGTTTTTTGGACTTCGAATGCACCTACCACATGACACCTATGAAACCTTGGTTCAATACCTACAAGGATATTGATGGAGAAATGGTCTATATGGGAACTAATCAAACTTGCAAGATAGTTGGGATTGGATCAATTTCCTCGAAGCTAAAGGATGAGACTGTGAAGCTCCTAAGAAATGTTAGACATGTTCCGCTTCTCAAAAGAAACTTGATCTCTTTGGGTATGCTAGATACAATTTTGTGTGAATACAAAGGAAATGGTGGATCATTTGAAACTATCAAGATTCTAAGGTGGTTCTAGTTGCTGAAAAAGTAAATGATCTATTTGTGGTTAGAGGAGTTGAGATGATAATAAGAGCCTATGCAGTAACTTTTATTAACTTGACAGAAGCGTATATTTGGCACAAGAAGCTTTCTCACATAAGTGCCATGGGGATAGAAATTCTATCAAAACAGGGTATTTTACCTAAAAGACTTTGTTGTAAGCTTTCATTTATGAACAATGTGTGGTGGGCAAAGCTACAAGGCACGGTTTCTTTAAAGCACAACATCTAGTTTCAATTCCAAGCTTAAGTGGCTCAAGGAATCTTTTATCTCTTACTAATGATTACTCTAGAAAAAGTTAGGTATACTTCCTTAAAACTAAAGATCTTATGCGAGAAATGTTTAATGAATGGAAATTAATAATAGAGATGCAAACATCTAACGAGATTAAATACCTAAGAACTAATAATGGGTTGAAATATTGTAGTGAAGAGGTGAGAGATATATACCTCAATAGCTGAGAGACTAAATATAATAATCATGGAAAGAGCTAAATTCTAACAGTTTACTACCATTGTAAATAAGAAATATTAGGCTAAAGTTGTTGCCTATATACTAATTATGTCTTAAATAGGTGTCTTCACACTTTCCTAGACTACCTAACTCCAAAAGAAAAATGATCTAAAGATCCACCTAACCTAGATAACCTAACGATATTTGGTTGTATTAGATATATACATCAAATTCAAGGGAAACTTAAATTTAGGACAGTAGAATGTATGTTTGTAGGTTTTCCAAATGGTGTGAAAAATTTCATGATGGTAGCACCCTATTAAAAAGCCATTCATAACCAACAGGGATGTTACATTTAGAGAAAATGAAATGTTCATGCAGAAAAGGAAGTGACAATGGAAGTTTCTAAGACTCCTAGCTACCACTAAAATGGAGGTAGAGAATTTCAAAGATTCATCTACACATTATAATGAGGCGCTTGCAAAAATATAAATAAGTTTTATGATAATAGAGTACATGTCACTACATTTTCTAAATTGCAAAAGTAACAAATTTAAAAGTCGAGTAGAAACATAAGAAAAAGAAGTTACAACAAGTGAGCAAGTTGAAAATGTTGAAGCTCAACCTGATTTAAGTGATTGCTCATTACCTAGAAATAGTTAAAGAAGGGTGATTGTTTCTCTAGCTAGGTACACTAAGACTAATGATCGTCCCAAATGACAAAGAGCCAACTCTGTTTGAAGAAATAGTGAGCTACTCTGAAGCTAGAAGTTGGATAGAAGCAATGTGAATGAAAAAATGTAACCACTAAGTGTGAATAACACATAGACCCTAGCTACTTTTTCTAAAGGATGCAAGCTAATAAAATCCAAATGGATCTACAAACTAAGTGGAGATTTTAATTAGCAAAAGCCTAGATATAAGGTTAGCCTTATGGCTAAAAGCTATACTCAAAGATAGAGGATTGACTACTCTAAAATTGTCCTTGAAGTGGTTAAGCAAACTGAAGGGATGAGAGCCCTGTTCAACGAAATAAATTTTAAACAAAATTATTACTCAATTTAATTGGAATTTTAAAAAATACAGTACATTAAAAAAACAATTACAGAAACAAATCCTATAAGGCTAAGAATTCTTTCAAACAAAAGATATAGAGAAGAGTAAAAGGCACTAACGTTCGTTTATGACTCTTTATCTGCCAATTCTCAATTTTGAAAACCACCACTTATAAACCTTCCTATTTTCTGAACTGAGATTGATTTATGGAAACCAAAAATTGGAAGGAAATTTTACAGGGAAGATTTTCTTATAAGAGAGAATACACAATTAACTAAAAGTGGACTTTGAGAAAAATAAATCTATTCTGTGAGGAGTCTTAGATTAAATTGTCATGGAAAAACTGTCTTGGCATGCAGCACAAGGTTAGTCTTGGACTTAAACTCCAAAGTCAGACCCACATGTAGCTCAAGGTTAGTCTTGGACTTAAACTCCAAAGTCAGACCCATATTGCTCTATTCAAAACCTACAACTGCAGTCTACTTTAGTTTTTTCTTAAATCCACATCAAACATATATCTTTTGCATTAAATTGACATATGGAAAGTGTCTTGGCACCACACACGGTTACCCTCAGCTTGAGACTCCAAAGTTGAGTCACACTATGGTTACTTCAATGCTGACGTCGAGTGCAGAAGAGGCACAATGAGACTTGTTTAAGACACAAAGTAATAAGCAAGAAGGCTGTCCAAGAAAATTACACAATCAGAAACTTCAAACAAATAGCAAAAGATTATTGAAGAAAAAGACAGATTTAGATAAGAGAAATTTATACACCGAGAATTAAGTGGTTAGACCATTTAGCTTACACAGAAAATTAACTTTATTTATTAATAGTCGTTTACAAGAAATCAATCACAAAGGTAGTCTCTTCTTCTCACACACAATTTTTTTCATACCAACAAAAGAAGCTAAAGACTCCTCTTTATACTAGAGGAGGGCAAGTGAAAGAGGTCAACTGATGATTCAACAAACTAACAAAAAGATATATAATGTCAATTTAACATATATACGGCTT
>JBBPDI010098251.1:0-11021 GCA_037974545.1 Cucumis variabilis | reverse complement strand
TTGGTAGCAAACTCTTGCTTGCAATGTATTGATTTTAGGCTTCTTGGTAGCTAAGGATGTCAATGTATATTTTTTTTTCTATGGAAATTACATTTGAACTAAACAAATGGTTATTAGTAAGTGGGTGTATAAATACTACAAAGTGTATCATTATGTATATATATATTAAAGTGTTGACTTATTGTTTTCATATAGGTGTAATGTATTATTGTTATTGTTATTGAAGTTGTTAGTGTAATGGTTCAGCGACAAGAAAAACAGAAATTGAGGAATACACAACAGGGAAAAAATATCATAATATACAAATTGGTAACATTTTTTTTTTGTCAATACCGAAACAATGACAATTAAATTTTATAAAAACTGTCACGATTGGTCTATCCATAATAGAAAAAAATATCGTAATATTAATTTGTGACATTTTCATAACTATTGTCATTATCGAATTAATGACAATTAAATTTTACAAAAAACTGTCACAATTGACATATTCTTGACAGTAAAAAAATGTCATAATATAAGAATTCGTGACATTTTTGTATCTGTCGTAAATGTGTAGATGTGACAGTTATTTGTTGTCATAAAATACTAATTAATGACAGTTAGTTTTTGTAATGAAAACACATATTGTGACAGTTTTTTGGAACTGTCATAGAAGGACTTTCCATGACATACGATACTATGACTGTAAATAACTGTCACGAATTTTTTCGCAATATAACCATTTTAACTATGCGACTTGACCAGGATAATTGACAAGTTGGCGTTATGACTAGTTTATGAACTATTCAGTAGGCGAGTGGATTAGTTGGCAATATAACCATTACACAAGCTTACTATAGAAGACGTTCTGATTATACGAGATACCAACACTTTAAGGGAGATACATGAGAAGATCTATTTGGTTCAAGATTGTGTACCAAATATAAAAGATCTATTTTTTTTTTATTTTTTTTCAAACTATTATTTGATTGTTTCAAATATAAAAGATCGTGAAAAAAATCGTTGGGATATTGGAATAGCCAAATCTAAACAATTGTGTACCAAAATAGGCAAATCTAAATGATCATGTACAAAGAATTTTTAAAAAATCATTTAGAATTGGGTAGCCAAATTTAAACGATCAAATGAAAATGATCTTGTTCCAAATATAAACGATCATGTACCAAATCTAAGCGATCGTGAACAAAGAATCTTAAAAAAATCGTTTTGATTTGGATAGCCAAATTTAAATGATCAATTCTAAATAACCCTGTACCAAATCTAAATAATCGTTTTTCAAATATAAATGATTGGTTTCCAAATATAAATGATCATTTTTCAAATATAAACAATCGTGTTCCAAATATAAACAATCATGTACCAGAAAATCTTGAAAAAAATCATTGAGATTTGGTTACCCAAATTTAAACGATCAAATCTAATACCAAAAAATTATGAAAAGAATCATTTAGATTTGGCTACCCAAATTTAAACGATCGTATACAAAAAAATGTTGAAAAAAGTCGTTTAGATTTGGATCCAAATCTAAACAATCGAGTAGGAAAGAATAGGAAAATCTAAATGATCGTTTTCCAAATATATTACACGCGCTGGATTTCAATTAATCACGAGGCATTTTTATATTTTCCATTGTGCCCTTGTGGGCATTTTTTCATTTTAAAAATTGTTCTATATCGTGTAAATATTTTGCTGTTTTGTTATATTTTTAAATATTTTGCCGCTTTGTTATATTTTTAAAATGACCCCTTATGTGAAAGTACAAATTTATATCAAAATGTAGGTATCAAGGAAAAGGAAAAGACGTATGAATGAAGATAGAACAAGAAAAGAAGAAAATAAATTTAAAAAAAAGAAACTAAAAAGGAAAAAAAGAAACAAGTGGAAAGAAAGGAGAAAATAGAGAGAAAACATCAAATAGATCATCAAGACTTAATGATATACATCATATAGTGTATAATATATCATATATTATGTCTATCATACTTGTAGATATACGTTGTAATAGACTATTGTATAAATCTTGGAAAGACAAATGTTCATTCACTAAAATTTCGAATATACTATAACTAATGAAGTTGTTGGAATCATTGAAAAAACTATCATAATATACTGCAACGTTGGTCATACCTGATATATATATATATATATATTGTATAGTATTATTTAAAATATATACAAGTATATACTATTCTATTTAAACCGAAATTAGTTTTTAACAAGGTAATAATTTATCAAATTAACTTTCGATATATGAAAAATAATGCAAAATAGATGTAATATAATAATTATAAAATAGAAATTAGTAAAGTACGAAATTGAATTGGGGGAAAATTCTAATTAGAATTTTTACCATAATTAAATTAATTATATATCATATTTACACAATATTCCTTACACATAATTAATTATAATTCAATTACCATAATTGAATTAATCTTATCAAAATCGTTCTCATGTTTCCCTTTTCTTATGCGTGATGCTCCACTTTACTTTTTTTTTCTCTCTATTATTAAATATTAAAGGTGAGTAGTTTGAGCATTTGGGCTAAAATATTGAGATAACAGTAGAAATAGTAAGATTGTAGATAGCAACTTGAAAAATGATGAAAGGCGGCAAGAATAAGAAAAGTAGCAAAAGCTATACGCCCTTATTTATTTAATTATATTAATCCCTAATCTACCCCAGGTTATTGGATAATTCATAGCTAGATTCAAAGTACAGTGTATTTTAATGGCTCCAACATGAGGCATGATATCATAGATTTCACAAAGATAGAGTATTTTACAAAAAAAAATCTTCATCTTTAGCAAATCCTAACTAAATCTGGGCTTTTGTTTCTGGACGAGATTGCGACAACCTCCCCTATAATAATGGTAAATATATCTACAAGCTTTCCAATATGTTATATTTTAAACCATTTATGTAACGCCCTAGGCCCAGGATTCGAACCAGGATTTGAAATTCGGATCTCCGACATTTCCAAGAGGTCACCCAATATAGAATTACTCCAAACTGAGCACACTTAACATTAAAGTTCCTATGATCGAGCCACCAAAAAGGAAGGTGCATTTTATTGGTATAGGTAGTAACTTTTAATTCTTTAGGGTCTTTCTTAACATATTTTGTCGATTAATTACAATCTTTACAGTACATCATTTAGCATTAGTTTTCAAAAACAATAGTGTTTAACATATTTTATCGATTAATTACAATCTTTATAGTACATCCTTTAGCATTAGTTTTCGAAGACAATAGTAGAATTATAATAAATAAGTTTTTGTTATAGCTTTACAACGAGTAAAAATTGTTTTGGATGGTAGATGAATTGAATATTTCTGGTATCTCGATTATCTTGTTGTTGAGGTATATGTTCCATTTTCAACTTCGTTTCAAGGATTTGTAGAATGTATTGAAGGTAGACTTTTTCCATCTTCAAATCTTTCCAATGTCTCGTTTGACTGTTTATTGGGACGGTTGCAACAATTCAAATCTTTCCATATGTTGTTTGAATTCCATTAGGGGTACTCCTAAGGCTTCATATGCCATGTTGTCTGTATTCTCGGATGCACTGATCCAAAACAATCCAAGTATACTTAATCATAAATACAATGTAATTCCTTTTTGAAAAAACTACAATTGGTTAGTATATAGAAATACACTATAATTTACGTGTACTTCAGTCAAATTTTAACAATACTTATTTTTTATTTTACCATTTGTAGGAAATCTTCATATGCATATAGAGATGTCCATTTATCCCACGGAGATGGGATCCTGTGGGGACCCACCCCAAATGGGGCGGGGAATGGGGGAGGGAGTGGGGAAATTTTTTTCCCCATTGGCAACATGGGGTCGAGGTCGGGGAAAAATATAATTGATTATAAATATAATTAAACATAAATATAAATATTTATTTATTTACTTATTTAATAATATGTAAAAGAGTAAAAAGAAACATATTTTGATATTCTTCCTTTCCTTCTTTTCTCTATTCAATTTCTTTATTTTTTCCCTAATTTTATTTCTATGTTGTGAACTTTTCTTAAAAAGTATATGTATATGTTTTGTCTTGATTTGTAATTTGTAAACTTTTCTTAAAAAAATATGTTGCTGTGCTTAAAAAATACAATGTAATTGAAGGCTTTGTTAGAATACTTACCGATTAATCTTTGATTTTTTTGTATGAATTTTTAAATTTTATGGATGGATTTCTAAATATATCTTCTAATAGTAGAATTTTTATTTTTATAAACAATGACAATTTAACATTTTAATTGTTTTAAATAAGAAAATTGATAATATTCTATCGAAAATAAAAAAAAAACATTGAAAATGTATATACATTTCAAATAAATATGGATTGAAAAATGAGATTAAAATTTTTTAAAAAATGAAGAATATTTTTTCATGGGGAACCCAATCCTCGCCTCGTTCGCCATAGGGGGGTGGAGATGGGGATGGGGAGTGGTATCCCCGATCCTGCCCCACCTCGTGGACATCTCTATCTGCACATGTACACTGATAAGTTCTATTATGTTTCAAATTTGATAAACTTGTACAAGAAGAAAACACGTTCTATTGGTAGTGTAGCCAAATTAGGAATGTGTACTAAGGTGGCAACCATGGACTCCTTCCACCCTAGGTTAAACGTTTTAGGCCTAAAAAAAGTGTTTTTTTTTTAATTTTTAGAGAAATAAAATATTGTTCGTTGTAGGTCTTGTAAAGAACTCATACAAAGTTAAGTTAATGTTTTAGCATTTTCCTTAGTTCTTAGTTATCATTTTTAAGTACTGGATTTTGTTCGAAATTGTTAATTCTTTAGAGTGTTCTCTTTTCTTATTGTATTTGCTTGGTTGTATGAAAAAAATCTATGCTTATGCTCATTGAAGTACAATGTATTTCATATATTTTACAGCCACCTAAATATATTGACTTTGCAATTATACTTTATTGTAGTTATTTGTATTAAATTCAAGTATCGTTCTTTTCAAATTATATACATTTAGGTTGTCATATTCAAAAATTCATGTCATATATTATCAATTAGGGTAAAAAATAGATTATGTATAGTTTGTAACCGTAGTTGGCTTACGAAGTATTTGTCTTTTTTGTATTTGTGCGTTCAATTATTGTAAATTTAACATATTGGTTATTTCAAACAAGAAGATTATATGTTGGTACCTAAGCAATATTTTGGAATTTAACACTGTTAAATACATCCTCATTATCTGGAATAAATTGAGATATGCTCCTGATTATAGTTTAGTTCGAATAATAAAAACTAGAGTGTAGTTTCGAGAACGACTTGTCATTGACATGGTTTAATTATATTAATCCCAACTTTGTCTCTCATTATAGGATAATTCATACATTTAAAGTACAATGTATTTTAATTACTCTAACATGAGGCAAGATATCACAGAGTTCACAAAAGCTTTCACAAACAACCTTCAACTTATAGTAAATCCTAACAAATCTACAATTTTGTTGCTGGACGAGATTGCAATAACCTCCCCTAGAATAATGGCAAATATATCTAAAAGATTCTCGATTCGTTATATTTTGAACCATTTATTAACAATATCGGTAATTATATTTAGATAATATATATTTTTAATAATAGTTTGAAATTATATTGTTAAGTAAATACATCAGATCTATTTTAGATTAGATTCCAAAAATTCAACGTGATTTGGTAGGTAGAATTCATTTATTATTATTATTTTTTTAAATTTTAGAATGTATATTTTGATGGTAGTTATATCTATTAAAAAAAACAAATAGAAAATATATATTAAAATGTATATGCATAATACATTTATTATTTTTTTAAACCCTAAACCCTACACCCTACACCCTAAACCCTAAATGCATGTTATTTATAACGATCCTTAAAAACTATTCCAAAAATATGTATTTTTTATAATATTTTGAAATATAATTATTCATGTTATTTGCTTTTTATTATTCTAAATGTTGTCTTTTAGGGATGTTCTCGAGCATCAATTTCACTAAACATCAGGAACTCAAGTAAACGAAAGAAAAATGAGGAAATCAAAACTTTTTTTTTTCTGCAGAGGACGAAGCTTGAATCATTTTGATGAAGAAGCTCCTCTGCAAGAAGAAAAATCAGAATACTTCCTTGCCTTGCACCAAATGTATGAAGAGTTTGAAGAGGACGAAGCTGAACTTGTTTTGATGGAGGATGAAGCTGGAATCGTTTCGGGTTTGAAGAATATTTTTTGGTAAACCTCTGTTCGCTGAACGTTTGAATGTTTGAAAGATTTGATAACGTTTTTTAGGAGTTTGAGTCAATTATGGGGTATTTGTATTTGATGTGCTAGGTTTTTTACTAGACATTTTTGCTCCATTTTTTTTCTTCATATTTTTCGATTTTTTTATTTTATCAATTTCAATTAAATTTTGATATTTATCCAAAGTACCCCTTACATTTTGGTATTAGCTCCTAAATATTTGTGTAAAATCGTAACCTATTCGAACATTTGTGAAAAATATAGGCTTTTCTAGTTAAAACCGTGTATTTTTCCTAAAACAAAATAATACACCCACGGGTCAACACAGGAGAGCATGGGCCTTGGCTATAAATAGTGTCTTAGTATTCAATCCCTTTTAGGGTTCCGCCACCAAACCTTCTCTTCATTCCATCGGTAAGAACTCCAATACTTCCTCATCTTCTTTTCGACATAATTAGGGTTTATGTTTTTGTTATTTTCAATCAAATCAAGAGAGGGCTGAGGCATTAAAAGGGGAGAGCAGTTTAAATCCGTGGCTCTGAAGAACTTGCAGGTTCTCTGTAGGTTGCCCTGCTTCTCCAGCCCTCTACAACCAAATTCCAAATGGTTTCATAGTACGGGTGATGTGCTTCCGAATGAATCGCTTCAGAGTTTTAGCTCTCACACAGCTTCTTTGATTCTGTCATTCATTCTGATTTCTTCTACACTCATCCGCCTCCATACGCCATTACATTTAAATCTGATTTGGTTTCTCGATTGTTTTTGTTGTTAATTGGAATCTGAATTTTTGGTATTTGAGTGGGTGTATTTGGAAACTTCAAATATTATTTGGGTAATTAGAATCAGATAGGTTGATGCTGCTAGAATCGCAATTGGAATCGTTCGTGTTAGAGATCAATGTGTTTATTCCCAATTTTAGGGAAAATGTTAGCTAATCATAATTAAATTCGATATTCACCAACCTTACAAGCTTAGATCTCTCCCAGAGTTAATTATTATGCTGTATTTGGGTCTTTTAACTCTTCATAATGGTATTTGGTACGAAGATTCTAGGGTTGTTTATTGAAACTGCATAAATCAAACCTTTCGTAAAACACAACTGAATACTGGATGAAACCGAATATTGTGATTTGGTTTAGTTTTAATTTGAACCATATTATTTGAATATAGAAGAAATTAATACACATACATGTTTTTGCACCAACACTACAAGGGAAAACTTTATTTGTTAAATAGATATCAATGCACTTTTGAAAATGCCAAAAAAACGATGATGGTCAAAGGGAAATATTGTAAAGAATAAGGGTATAATTACAAGTTGTTCGTTGTACCTTTAATTCGACGTACTTTTTATTCAACACATACATTATCAACGTTTGTACCATAATTTTAGGAAAAGCTGAGGCTGAAGCTCATCTCTATTTGCTTACTAAGGAAATTATATATTAAGTATAGTTAAATACCAAATAAAAAGAGGAAATAAAAGGTAAGGTTTCTTATATTGATTTTAAAGAGTTTAAACTGTAAATCTTTTTCTTTAAAACTTTGTAAAGATAGTGACAAGATTTATTTTGATTGATTTTAAGAGATTTAAAATCAATTGCACTCCCATTTACATTCAAAATCATTTAATACTTGCTAAAATGTTTTCTCTATGAATTGGAAGGTGACAAGGGATGACAAAAGAGAGGGAAATAAGAAAGCGAGAACTCGTGAACAATGATTTCATATTACATTGGTTGTATTAGATCATTGACTTAGGTATAAGTTATCAAACATGAAAGGTTGTACCGTATTTACAGGAATGTGAGCATAAAGTGAAAGAATAAATACCACGGTATTGAAAAATAAACACAATTGATTAAGAAACTTTTATTCGAACTTTTCTTGCCGTGCGGCACTTAGACACTCCCTTCTTAGTTTAGTTTTAGTGACTCACTCTCTTCTTAGTGACTAAGTCTAAACTTGAAAAGATATTACACAATTGAAGAGTTATTAAGAAAGATATTAGACACAATTGAAGAGTTATTAAGAACAAGTTAAGTGTCACATGTGTCTGAAATCACTTTATGCGACTAAGGAAATGTCAAAAAAGTTTAATCTTAAAACAAAAAGACTTCATGATAGTGGATCAAAAGTACTTCATGATAATGGATCAAAAGTACATTAAACATGAGTACAAACCTTCTTAAGTTCAAAACACAAGGTTTTTAAAATAACAATTTTGACTCATTTTGCCTAACTCTGCATGTTATATGGTTTGACAGTAGCCATTACCAAATGATGCATACAAAAAGACATGTCAATCAATCAAGACGGCAAGTTCGATGTTGGATGCTTTCGCTATCTAGAAGAAAAGAAAACAAAATATTTGAAAGGTTAGACGAAGAATGTAGTGAGTGGAGTTCTTTATGAACACTTTTACAAATCAAATGTTATCTTAACGTGTTGCAATCATTTTAATCAAAACATGCGATATAAACATCTTGCGTCTCAATACATAATACATTAGGTTAAAAGCAATTCCTTCCCATAGGTTAGGTAGTAACACAACTCACCATTGTCTGGAAGTTTGTTTGAGTCTATATATTGACCTCTTTAATTTTCATACCATATGTTTCTTTCCTTCAATGATAATGGTTGATGCATGAACACTTTTTCATCCAAATTCCCATTTAGTGAAGTAGTTTTCTCATCAATTGATGAAGCTTTAAATCATAATGAGCAACTAACATCACAATAATTCTCAATGAGTCATTTTTCGAGATAGGAGAAAAAGTCTCTTTGTAGTCAATGTCATCTTTTTTAGTATAACCTTTGACAACAAGTCTAGCGTTGTGTCGTTTGATATTGTCATTTGATTCACGTTTGGTCTTAAAGACTCATTTACACCCAACTATTTTACTTTCTTTAGACAATTCTATAAGATCTCAGACTTTATTATCATTTATAGATTTTAACTCTTCTTTCATGGCATCTAACCATTTGATAAAATTATCTCATTTGATGGTTTGTGAATCCAAATCGGACCATTATTAATGCCTCAAATAAACCACAGAGTCATCGAAAATAGCTATTTTTTTTGTCTTAAAGATCTTCTTATCTCTATTTCTTGTGGTCCCTTAGTTACATGTTCATTTGTTATAACATCATTATATGGTGTCTGACAGTAACAACTTGAAAAGAAGTTATAGATGAAGGGATTTTCACTTTACGTGGTTCCAAACTTCCATTAATGTTGTCATTCTCAATGAACCTTACATTTCTAGTTTCAACTATTCTCATACAGTGGTTAAGACAATAAAATCTATACCCTTTTGATTTTTCTGGATAACCACTACCGGTTGTTCTTGAATTCATAAAACATAAAATATAAATTATACAAAATTTATATGATATTTTCATCATATTCACGTTTTATAATGATGCTTTATAAGTAGTTGCACATATTTTGAAAATCTAAGAATAATATATTTAAACCAATTAGATCAATTTTGAAATCTAAGTGGATTTCTTCGATACCAAGAACAATAATAAATTAATAAATAAAAAGAGTCCATGAAAAATCAACCATAAAAAATATAATCAAATTAAACTTAAATATTTTGGTGTGATTTCCTAAATACCTTTCGATTCATTTATTTATTTACTATTATTATTTTGTTAATCTTTTCTCATCCAACATAGTTCTTCATCTATTAATGAAAAGTCAAACAAAATTATTTTTAAGTGAAAACATGAATTTAATTTTATCTTAAACATTAATAGAAAATCATAAGTTTTCAATCAAGAATCTGATATCTTAGGTAAGTTTTATTATCATAATTATACAATAAAACCCTAACATTATATAAAACAATGAATGTCAAGATCTTTGAACTAGATGATTTTCACATAGTTAGAGAATCACATACGTTGATCACATATCTTTAGCCACGCGTTTAAGACATGAACGTGGTATGATTAGGGATTTCGGTTAAAAGTAAATCCAAGTGTCATAACCATGTCATCATGCATTTTACGGCCAAGGAGGACGTGGGAGAGTTGTTGAGATGTTAACAAGAGCTTAAGAGGCGAGTCTAGTCAAGATTTAGTGTCACCTTAATCTCATGCAAGAAACTCTATAAATAGGCCGACTTCAGTATTAAATTCTTACAATTCACTCTTGAAAAATCACTCAAATTAGTCTTAAAAGTTCAAAAATTAAGTCTAGTTTGAGAGGGAGGGTTGCTGTTCAATTTGAAATTGAGAAGGTTTGTGATTGGATTAAGTTTAGGCAAGGTCATTTTCTAGGAGATTATGAGTAAGGTGCACTTCCAGAAGGCTACAGGATTCATTCCTTGGAATTTATCTCTTAAATTTGAGGTAAAAAAGTTAAGACCATTTATAGCAACGTTGTAGAAGAAATTTTTATCAAAAGAGTTATGGATTTCAAGTTATGATTTTCCAAAGTTGGGTTATGATTCTGGAAGTAAAATAGTATTTGGGTAGTGGCCAAGAGGCATGTATGGTTAGGCGAGATGGACACGAGTTTTGGATCATAAAGGTTATTTTGGGTTAGGTTCCACACACATGACAAGGTCATGGCACAGCCGAGCGGCAAAACATGCACTCAGGTTGCTTACCATGATTCTGTCTTAAGAGGTTAGCGCGACACATGATGTGCAGGGAGCACCAATGCGTGCCAAGTGTCACGGTCATACTTGTCCAAGGCGTGTTTGCCTATGGTCGTATGTTCCGATTAGCCCCAATTTATCTTATATT